>VDFB02300955.1:0-15095 GCA_007258455.2 Sequoia sempervirens
TCCAAGACACCTAGATCTGTAATCACACATCAAAGAGAAGAAAGACTTATTATTTTAGAGGATGGTGTTGGTTTGCCTTGGGTCTGAGCCCTTTTGAGGAATAATTAAACTAAATGATGGATAATAAAGAATAAGGACATGAAACATGAAACATGAAAATGATACCTTGGTGATGTATTTGTAAATCAAAATCTAACATGAAATGGCCATGGGGATGTAGATCTACATCTTGATAGTGGAGAACAATGCCAACAACTTGGATGTTGGATGCAACAACATCTACTAGCTCAAAAACATGCTTGATGCTTGATATCTTGACATAATGATGGATCTTGAATTTCTACAACAATTGATGAAGAATTTTGCCCTTGAATTCTTAAAAAATGATCTTGAATGTTCTCTTGATGATCTTATAAAGTCTTACAATACTTAGCACTCTTGAGTGCGGAATTGATATCATAGATATATATGAAATAATGATTTTGAGACCTTGTTTATAAATCCATTTGTATCCATTTATTAGATTTCAAAATCTAGCATATATAGAATTTGAATATAAAAGAGCAGTACCCTCAAAACCCTAAAAGGGGCCAAATGGAACTCATATACCATGGCTATATAGTCCATAGAACACAGAGTAGAGAAAAAAAAGATACAATATTTGTTAAGAAATTAAGTTTATTTGTTGTGTTATCACATTATTTTAATTGAAATATACCTTGGGATGCAAAATATAAAGGTCTTAGAGACACAATAATGATGACATAAAGATTTATAAATGCAAGAGGCCCCAAAATTCAGTAAAGTGTTGCAAATAAATATACTTTATAACATCAAATTAAAGACAAGAATTAGGTCTTTTTAACCCAAAAGGTCCCTAAACCCCAGTAGAAAGTGTACAAAACACTTATTACACCACTGAATTAGGTCCATTTAGTTTACAGAAGCCTCTAAATTTAATGTAGAGTTTAAATACACATACATACAACACTAAATTAAGGAAAAGTTAAGGACATTAGCTTAAAATAGCTAGAATATATGAGATATATGGAAACACACCAGCTCTAGATCAAGACAGAGTCCTTCATTTAGCATTGTAATTATTACCAATTAAGAGAAATTGTACCATGTCCAAAAGAGTACAATTTTCGTTGTTATAGGGGTAAGTACAACAGGAAGTGCACATGGGCTCAAACTTTCTCTGATTAATCCCTTTCTCAACAATTCTTGTATTTGTTGGTTCAATTCCGCATTCTCTGTTGGTGTCATTGTATGTGCTATTTTTTTTTGGAAAACTAGCTCTCAGGATAAGATCTATGTGATGATCGATACTCCAGATAGGTGGCAATCCCTCAGGTACACTCTATGACATTATATCTTTATACTCTGTCAACAATTCTGCAACTTCTTTCTGTGGTATACCCTCACTCTTTTCTATCTTCCGACTCACCTTTTTCTTTGGAATCAATGCAAAACACATGTTCTCATGTCTCAATCCCTCTATAAATTTCCTTTCATCTACCAAACATAGTCTGGCAGTTCCATAAAATTTAATTTTCTCCTCTTCCTCCAAAGGTAACAACATGATTCTCTTTCCATTCGATGTCACAATATGGGTATTCCTTCTTCCATCATGAATTGGTTTCTTATAACATTGCCATGGCCTTCCTAATAGTAAATGAAATGCATCCATAGACATAATATCACACAATACTTCATCCCTATATGATCCAATGTGAAATTTACTAAACATTATTCATTCACCAATACCTTATGCTTATCCTGATCCATTCTATCCTATAAGGGTTTTGATGTTTCGATCTCTTTAAAGTTCAACTTGGTTACCATCTCCTCTAGGGAGTGATCCCACAGTAGTGGTTTTACACTTTTGGGACAACAGTTTTGCTAAAATCAAATATTTTTATAAAATAATATATTTATTTAAGCCTTGAAAAGTTCCATTTAAAGGATTCCGATTGAAGAGGATTTTATCAAACCACCTTAGATCAAACCCCCTTGGATAGAAACCTACTAGTTTTAAACCATACCTATAACAAAGTCTCCTTTACACATATCAAAATCTCCGATAAAAACCACTTTTAATTTACCTTTTTGGGGATCAAATGGATTCATTTTAAAATTTATTTTTTATAACTGCCATTCCTATGTATTCCTTATTATAAGCTTCCCATGAAGTATAATTTTAAATATATTTAATTTTATCATTATATTTATTTTTATTTTTTGTGAATGTAGGTTTTTCACTGAAAATCAAGGTCTTTGTTCTGCACATGTGGAAAAATAGTAGATTATCAAAAAAACTATAAAAAATATCTATGCACTTGATATTGATTTCCTTGATCTAGCAAAAATAAATAAATTGAATTTAGATACATACAAAAAAAATTGTGTTAGCAAGTAAACCTATGTCTAAATTGTAACTGGTTTGACTTCAAAACTTAATTAAGAAAAAAATATTCAATAAAACACTATGAAATCTAAATTTGAAAAAAGGAATTTTATCCTTCATGGAAAAATTTTATCTGATGCTGAAGTACACATATCTAAAGGGTGTTTAGTGTTAAAAAAATAGTTATCGAAGAGGAGATGGAAAAATGCAATTTGATTCCATTTTTTCAAAATTATATTTAGAATCTATAGAAAAAATGTCGCTAATCACTAGTTTTCCTCATCTTCAAATTCCTCACGGTTTAGAATCTATAGGTGTTTGAAAGTGAAGAAAAAGTTCAAAATGCTCATTTGAATGTCAAGTTTGGCCAAAAAGTGTAAACCACTATTGTGGGATCACTCTTGAAACTAGATTATCAATACTACCACTATCAATGATAACTTTACATATCTTTCCTCCAAACTTATATTTGGTTATGAATTTAAACTTTTCCTCTATGGTGGTTCTTCATTTTCTTCTTTATGCATTAAAGCTCTTCTCATTACCAATGACTCCCCTTTCTCAAGTTTTCCTACTAAATTAGGGGATCCAACATGTTCTTCATCCACATAAGATACTCTTCTAATATGCTCAATTTTCTTTCTGGTACTTCCTTGATGACACTCAAATGCTCTATGTCTTTCAAATCCACACTTGAAACAAGTTCCTCTAAATGATATTTTCTCATATCTTCCTTCATTTCTCTTTAATCCATCATTGTGGTAAGAATTATGACCTCCTCTATTATTGTGGTAAGAATTATCACCTCCTTTATTACTATGGTAAAAAAATTTATCTTCTCTTCCTCTTTGATATGATCTAGCATCCTTTTCTTCACTCCGATAGGGTTTTGTATCTTTGTTCTTCTCCACATATGGTCTTCTTTCTCTAGACTAGGGTCCACTCTTCTAAAATCTTCCTCTTGCACTTCTTTGTCTTTTTTCAAACTTCTCAATGTTTAGCTTCTCTTCAACCTTAATGCAAAACTAATATTCTTATTCAAAAGATTCCATCTTCACCAACTCAACTCTTCTTGAATGTTTGTTCTCAATCCATTGATGTATCTTGCCACCTTTATTTTCTTGCTTCACTATAAATGGTTCTGATTATCATCTTGTAGAATTATTCAATATACTCCTTCATATATCTTTCCTATTGCTCAAACTCTACAATCTTTTCAAAATTTCCAATTTGAATAATCAACTAGTATGAATTGATTCTTCAAAATTTCCACCATTCTATCCCATTTGATGATTCTTTCTTTTCCTCTTCTATTTCATCACTAATTGAAATTATTTCCACCATAATGTGGCATGTTCTTTCATCTTTGTTTTGCAAATTTTAATCTTTCTAGATCTTCAATTTCTTAATATTCAAAGTATTCTCCCATTTCATTTATCCAATCAATCAATTCTTTAGGATTTAAATTTCTCACATAATTTTGAATTTCAACTCTAGGTCACTTACAAACTTTTGAAATTGCTTTCAACATCTTGACTTGATTAGATTCTTCTTCATCATCATCTAGGGCTTCTACAATTTGATTTGCATGTTCTACTTCATCATCACTTTCATCATTTTTCCTAGGGTTTAGGCCTCACCTTCAATCTTCCTCAACAACATCTAACCTAACTCACATCTCGCACATAATTTCCAACATTTCATCCATTCTTCTAGCAACATTCACCATAGTAGGTGCTCTCCTTGGCAACATATCTCCCCTCGAATCATTGCAACTACCTCAATTCAGTGATCTAACTACAAGGGTTTTAATTTCCTCAAAATTGGTGGTCAGTTGAAAAAAAATGTAGTCTACCTCAATTTTGTGATCTGTTCACCTCAAGGAATGCCTTCAGGAATCAAAAATTGCTCTAATACCACTTGGTACAGTCACAGTACGGAGGTCCCAGAAGGAATAGTTTGAATCGTGCAACAATGAGTTAACATAGTGGAAAAAACACAACAAACTGATATACGAACATGAATCTTCATTAATATGGAATGCTTACATGCAAAATTGGCCATAAGGGAAAATTACAAGGGCTCATAGGCCAACCACAAGGGCTTCAACAATACAACTGGACAACAAGCTTTATTACATGTTCCCGAAGGGTTTGTGCAAAATATAATGAATCTGAATCTTATCCTAAAACTATTGATCTAAAACTGATTGATCTACAATGATTACAATGCTTATAAATATGCTTCTCAAGCTCTAATATAGGTCTGCATCAGCCACAAGGTTCAATAACTCGATGGGTGATCAAATATCAATGTCAGCCTCAAGATATGAAGAATTAGTTCCACACGAAATGAATTAACTTGTGAATCTTTGGGATAGGTCCCAATGAAGCCAATATGCTTGCATGATGTTCCATTAAGCTCCACATGATCTAGAGTAGGTCAACCCCAAATGCTCTGATTAGTAATAGAGTGAAATTTTGAGAGTGATAACTTTCAGTAGACAGATGCAAAAGATGTGAAACCTATATATGTAGTAGATGTTTATGTGGAGATGCTATATCCTACTTTGTGAGCTAAGAAACAATGATGTGGTAAAATTTAGAATGAACTACTAAAAATTTCTACTAAATGCAATGGAAGAAAATAACTATTTTTGGTTGATATACGATTGCTTTACAACCAGGGATGCTCCTACATCATATATTATTGTGCTATGGTAGAATTTTGATTATATCTTAGAGATATTGAATTATATAGATTATTTTAGGATTAAATTTGTTCATTTGGTACACATGATATTATTTTTGATAGAATTTAGATCACTTCATCATAGTTAGTTTATAATTCTAAAGTTTGATACTTTGTGTTGATTTTCTATAATCTTATCATGATGAGTGGTTTGATTATTTTTCTTGTGATATTTTTTTATTGCAGTGTTGCATTGGAGTTTAGTCAGTAGGAGATGATTTTATGTGCACCTATTTGAGATCTATTGTTCTTGGAGATTGTCTGTTTAGGAAGTTACTCCTTAATTAGGTTTTAGTAGATAGATGAGGAGCCTACATTTGGTTTGGATGTGAGTTAAACATGGGAATATTGAGGATATTATTCTTGGAGACATGCATTGTGGCTTGGTGTAGCATAGATGATAAAAATCACTCCTCACTCTTGATTCTCTTAGTGGTCAATCATATGAAAGATATCTCCCATGGTTTTTTTAAATGAATTTTATTTAATGCCTTGTTTTCTAATGGGAATGAAACTTGAGCTATGTTTCTAGGGCCCAACCTTTTCTATAGCTTTTTTGACTCCTTGACAAGTTCAATTATGCTAGTTTGGTGAATAATTTGACAACTTTATCAACATTGTTTAAGTATGAAATAGCCTAATAATCATTAACTTGGTTAGTACGAGTTAATCCTTATTATTCTCTTAGAACATAATATTAAAATGAGTGTACATGTAATTAATAAAGTCATATATATTCAAGCTAAAGGTATTAGAGACCATCAAAATTATAACCAAATGCATGCTTACTGTTTTAATTATTCCATGACCTAGTTCAAATGATTATGGTGGTAAATATGCTTTATTACATGTGAATTGGCCAACCAATTAGAAATCTATGTGAGAATTTGAGATAGAGATTTTCTACAAGAATCTTTTGAAGAATAAATTAAATTGATATGAGCTAAGTAATGGTTTGTATCTAACATTAGTTTAGATTATTGGATAATGTGTTTCATGTCACTTTGAAAAGGATAATATTTGGGAAGAAAAGAAGACACTTGAAGATCACAAAGAAACGCCAAAGAATATTATTGGTGTAGCATCACTGAAGGAAAATCATAACAACTCTAAAAAATTACAAGTATACCTAATGTGGGCTAATAAGGTAAATTGTATGCATTAGATGTCAAGTTGCATAGTGAATTTTATTAGATGAAAGAGTGTTAAAAATTAAGTTAAATAGTGCAGTTAAATAATTTAGCTGAGGTTAATATTTCATTATTATTAAAGGCATGTTCAAATTCCTATCAGGTGCATAAAGAAAAAAAATTTATATATACATTTATTTATCAACTAACCATCAAATTTGATCTTATTGATATTTTGAATAGGTTATTGTTATGATTTATAACCAGACATGTATTTGGAAAAATACATATGAGATAAGTGCTAAGGGGTAAAAAGGGAGAACCATCTAGACCCAAATTATTAAATACTCATTCTAAAGTTTTAATTCCAACCCTATGACCTAAAATTAATTAGGGTTTTGGGTTAAGGTGGAATTATGTTTATGGGTCTAATATTTGTGACTTATGTGTAAGTATGATTTGTGAAGTTTTAATTTGTAAATTCATGTGATTAAAGGTGTAAGTGGGATTAGGGTTTGGGAATCCTTGATTAAGTCTTGAATTTTGGGTTTATCTCTATTTTTGTTTTCAAAAGGCGTTGTTTGGTCAATTTTATAGATCTTAGTGCAAAAATAGACCCCTACGGTCTATACCTATGGAAGGGGACTCCTTCAACATGTGAAATTGTCCTTAGGTCTTGAGTTGACCCTTAAAAGGTCTACATTAATGAAGGTGGTGGGTCTGAGACATTAGGAACTAGGAAAAGTGACTTTTCACTCTCCCATACACTCCCAGAGTTCATTAATGAACTTGGGAAGAGAATCAAGTCTTTCACATGTGTTAAGCCACTTTATAAGAGATGTTGGGTAGAGTGTCATATTACATTCCTCATCTCCCCAAAATTATCACAAATGTGTGAGCACTTGTGGGGATATGTGCTTAAGAAATGAATGAGAGAAAGAAAAGTGTCACTCCCTCATTCAAGGGACTCACAATTGAACTCCTTTATATTTTCATGTGATAAAGAATTTGGGGATTCTTTCCTTCATTATTTTTCATTTTGGATTTGAGTTGAGAAGGGAGTATGTACAAAGAGAGAGGATATATTTCATTGTGGAGTGGGAGCTCATTGCTTGGCTTAGAATGAAGATAAATTTTATCCCTACAACCTCATGTAGAGAGATAATTTTTCCATTCACCTTTCTTTTCATGTGCTAGTTAAATATTGTATATCATGCTTGAATGTTGAAAGAGTTCATGTAGTGAATAGGAAATGTGAAGAAATGTGAAGGAAATATGGGATGTGAAAATACATTATTATTCCTAGTTTTGGAAATGGGTTGACTTAGGGTTTATAAATATTATATTCACATAAAAATATTGGGTATATTATGGTTCCTTCTTTCTCTAGGAATGGCTAGAGCTCTATGAGGCTTTATGGTAGGGTGGAGAGAAATTTATGTCCATTGATATGCTCTTCTAAAGTCTCATATTTATATTCTTAAAGATACAATAGAGAAATTTCTTTCAAAATTTGATGTAGGAGCATCACTAGTTGTAAAGTAATCCTCTAGATCGACCAAAAGTAGTTATTTTCTTGCATTGTATTCAGTAGCAGTTTTAGTAGTTCATTTCCCATTTTATCACATCATTGTTTCTCTCCTTGCAAAGCCGGATATAACATTTACACATTGGAATCTACTACATATCCGAATTTCATATCATTTGCAGTTGTCTATTGAAAGTTATCACTCTTAGAATTTCACTATGTTACTAGCCAGAGCACTTGGAGCCGGCCTAGTCCTAAATTATTATTGTGGACCTAAATGGAATATCATTACAGCATCATGGGTTCATTGGGACCTATCTTGAAAATTCACAAGATAATTCATTTCGTGTGGAGCTATTTCTTCATATCTTAAGGCCAACTTTCATATTTGATCATTCAGTGTGTTATCAACCCTTTTGGCCAATGTAGATCTATTTTGGAGCATGAGGAGCATATTTATAAGCATTCTAACCATTTAGGAATCATTATTTAGTTTAGTAGTTTTAGGATAAGATTCAAATTTGATATATTTTCATACAAAACCCTTCGGGGGCATGTAATAAGGCATGTTGGCCAGTTCCAATTTTGAAGCCCTTGTGCCAAGTCTTGTGTTCCTTTATAATTCATCCTTATGGCCAATGTTGCATGTAAGCATTCTATATTAATGAAGATTCATGTTCGCATATCCATTTTATGTGTTATTTCTCCTATGTTGACTCATTATTGCATGATCCAGAGTGTTCCTACTAAAACCTACTCTTGTGACTAGAAACCCTCTCTGTGATTGCACCAAGTGGTATTAGAGCAAGTTTTGATTTATAAAGGAATTCCTTGAGGTGGAATAAATCCTAACCCTAGAATAGGACTACATTTTTTTTCAAGTGATCACCGGTTGTGGCCATTGAATATCCTTGAAGCCAAATCACTAAATTAGGGTAGTTGCACCTATTTTGGGGAAAGATGTCACTTGATAGGAGCACACTATTGTGAATGTTGTTGGAAAGAATGGATGAGATCAGTAGGAGATGATGCACAGTTACAAGTTAGGTTAGAAATAGTTGAATAAAGATCCCGAGAAGGCTGGGCTAAACCCTGAGGAAAAGTATTCAAAAGTGATGAGTGAAGTAGACATGCAAATCAAAATTGCATAGGTGTAGTATTGAATAAGAATATTCAGGATCAAGTAAAATTTTGAGAAAGCAATTTCAAAAAATTCCAAGAGCTCTAAGAGTTGAAATTTGAAATTACACAAAGAAATTTGGATCAGGGAATTGATTGATTAGATAAGTAAGGATTGAATAATACTTTGAATATGAATAAATTGAGAAGATCTAGAGTTAGATTTGAAAATAAAGTTAGAGGACATGTGCTAGGTGGGGAAAGTTCAGTTGGATACAAAGGAAATAGAAGAGAGACAAAACAAAAGGATCATCAAATGGGATAGAATGGTCCACAAAATTTAGAAGAATCAGTTATTGTGAATTAGATTATTAGAGATTGTAAAACTTGAGACAAAAGAAAAGATTTGTGAAATAGTATATTGAAGAATTCTATAAGATGATAATCAGAATCGGACACAACAAAGCAAGCAAAGAAAATATTACAAGATATATAAATGGACTGAGAAAAAAGATTCAAGAAGAACTGAGCTTGGTTAAGATGGCATCTGTAGAAGAAGCATACCAGATTGCATTAAAATTAGAAGAGAAGCCAAACAAGAAATTTGAACAAAGGTAAAAAAGTGCAAGAGGAATTTATTTTAGAAGAGTGGATCCAAGTCCAAAGAAAGAAGACCTTATGTGGAGTAGAACAAAGATTCAAAACCCTACCACAGTGAAGAAAATGATGCTAAATCATACCATCAAGGAAGAGAAGATCCAAATTTTTACCCTAGTAACAGAGGAGGTCATAATTCTTAATGTAACAAAGGATACTGGAGAAATGAAGGGAGATCTAAGAGAAGACCATTCATAGGAACTTGTTTCAAGTGTGGAGGTGAAGGACACAAAGTGTTTGATTGTTATCAAGGAAGTAATGGAAAGAAACTTGAACATACCAGGAGAACAACATATGTGGAGGAAAAACATGTTGGATCCCCTAATTCATGTGGAAAAATAGAGAAAGGTGAATCATTGCAAATGAGAAGAGATTTGATGCATGAAGAAGTGACTGAAGAACCACCACAGACAAAAAGTCTATTTAGAACCAAATGTAAGTCCAAAGGAAAGGTATGTAAAGTTATCATTGATAATCTAGTTTCAAAGGAGATGGTGACCAAATTGAATTTGAAGATATCAAAATATCCAAACCCTTATAGAATAGCATGGATTGAAGATGATCATAAGATATTGGTGAAATTTCATATCAGATCATATAGGGATGAAGTATTGTGTGATATTATGCATATGGATGCATTTAATTTACTGTTAGAAGACCATAGCAATATGATAAGAAAGCAATTCATGATGGAAGAAGGAATGCTTATACTATAACATCAGATGGGAGAGGAATCAAGTTGATACCTTTGGAGGAAGAGAAGACTAAATTTTGTGGTACTACCAGACTATGTTTGGTGGATGGAAGGAAATTTCTTGATGGATTGAGGCATGATAACATGCATTTTGCATTGATTCCAAAGAAAATAAATGGTACAAAGATAGAGAATCCCACTGGAGAGAGTGAAGAAGTTGTAGAAATACTAAATGAGTATAAGGACATCATTTCAGACAATGTACTAGATGGTTTACTAGAGGTCTAGATTATAAATAATTAGATAGATCTAATACTAGGACTGAGTTTTCTAAATAAAGCAATACATATAATGACACCAACAAAGAATGTAGAGTTAATCTGACAGATTCAAGAATTATTGAGGAAAGGATTGATCAGAGAAAGTTTAATCCCATGTGTGGTACCTATTGTACTTGCACCTAAGAATGATGGAGAGTGGAGAATGTGTATATATTCAAGAGAAATTAATAGGATAACTGTTAATTATAGATTCCCATTGCCAAGGATGGATGAAATTACATACTGTTTGAGT
Source organism: Sequoia sempervirens (assembly GCA_007258455.2). Taxonomy (NCBI): domain Eukaryota; kingdom Viridiplantae; phylum Streptophyta; class Pinopsida; order Cupressales; family Cupressaceae; genus Sequoia; species Sequoia sempervirens. Next base: position 10,863 of record VDFB02300955.1, read on the forward strand.
GGAGTGAAGTATTTTACAAAGATTGATCTCATGAGTAGATACCATCAAATTAGAATCAAAGAAGGAGATGAATGGGAGACTAAATTTAAGACTAATGAAGGATTACATGAGTGGCTAGTTATGCCTTTTGGATTGACAATGCACCAAGCACTTTCATGAGATTGATGAACAAGGTATTAAAGAATTTTTTGGGTAAGTTTGTTATTGTTTACTTGGATGATATTATGTTTTTTAATAATACTAGGGAAGATCATTGGTTGCACATCCATCAAGTATTGCAGAGGTTGAGAGAAGAGGAGTTGTTGATTAATATCAAGAAGTATAGTTTCATTAAGAAAAAGTTGATATATTTGGGATTTGTTATTTTTGTTGAAGGATTGAAGATGGAGATCCATAGAAAGAAAGAAATTTTAGATTGGGCTACACCGGTAAATATTGGAGAAGTAAGATCACTCCATGGACTAGCAAGTTTCTACCAAAATTTTATTAGAAGTTTTAGTAGTGTTTGTAATCCTATGATAGAGATAATGAGAGGAGGCATGAAATATTTTGAGTGGACATCCAGAGCACAAAAGAGTTTTGAATTATTGAAGCAAAAGGTGATAGAAAAACTAGTGTTAGAATTATTGGATTTTGAAAAAGTATTTCAAGTTAACTGTGATGCAAGTGGAAATGCTATTGGAGTAGTGTTAATTCAAGAAGGAAGACCTGTAGCTTATTTTAGTGAAAATTTGAACAATGCCAAAAGAAGATACTAAGTTTATGATTTGGAATTTTATGCCATAATTAAATCTTTGAAGAAATGGAGACATTGCTTGTTTCCTAAGGAGTTTGTGTTGTACATAGATCATCAAGCATTGTAATATTTGAACAATCAAGGGAAGTTGAATCAAACATATGAGATGGGTTGAATTCTTGTAGAGTTACACATTTGTGTTGAAACATAGGAGTGGCAAGTCAAATAAAGTTGTAGATGCATTGAACAAAAGAAGTAATTTGTTGATAGAGATGAGAGTGGAAGTATTTTTATTTGAGGAGTTGAAGCATATGTATGAAGAAGATGTAGATTTTGGTGAAGCCTGGAAAGCATGTAAGGAACTATTAGTGACAGACTGAATCCAATGGTTGGACTATTTAATTCAAGAAGATATGTTATTGAAAGGAAATCAGTTGTGTATATCGAGGAATTCAATGATGGAGAATTTGACTAAGGAGAAGCATAGTGGAAGATTATCAGGATATTTTAGAGCGGGTAAGATAGTAGCTTTGGTGAGTGAGCATTTTTTTTGGCCATAGATATATAAGGATGTAAGTAAGTATGTTCAAAGTTGTAAAATTTATCAAGTTGCAAAAGGGAGTAGTCAAAACATTGGATTGTACAAACCTTTGACAATACTGAAGAGACCTTGGGAAGATTTGATCATGGATTTCATTTTAGGATTGCCAAGAACACGGAGAGAGTATGATTCTATCATGGTAGTAGTGGAATTTTTTTCCAAAATGGCACACTTTATTCCTTGTAAGAAGACTAATGATGTGCATGTTGCTAATTTATTTTCTAAGAAAATTGTGAGATTGCATGGATTACCTAAGACCATTGTTTTAGATAGAGACACCAAATTCATTGGATACTTTTGGAGGACATTGTGGAAGAAGATGAAGATAGATTTGAAATTTAGTTCAGCACATCACCCACAAACAGATAAAAAAATAGAGGTAGTGGATAGAAATATGAGTAATTTGCTGAGATGTTTGGTTGGGGATAAAACAAGAAGTTGGGACATAGTTTTACCATAGGTAGAGTTCACATATAATAATTTTGTGAACTAGAGTATAGGGAAGACACCATTTCAAATTGTTACTAGAGGAAGTCCTAGAGGAGTTGCAGAGTTAAGAAACATTAGTATGGAGAACAAAAGGAGTGCAAAGGTAGAAGAGTTGGTAGATTTCATGGAGACATTACATAATTAGGTCCAAAAGCATTTGGAAGACATGAACAGTTAGTATAAGGAGAAGGCATATGAACACCGAAGACATAAGGAATTTTTTGTTGGAGATGAAGTGATGTTATATTTGAGGAAGTAGAGAATTATAGCTGGCACATGCAACAAGCTAAACATGAGGAAGTTTGGACCATGTAAGATTCTAAAGAAGTTTGATTATAGAAATGCATATGAAGTGGATTTAATAGAGACATTAGGTATATCATCTATTTTCAATGTTGTCGGTATGTGCAGGATCATCATGGAAAAAACAGGCCCTTAAGTGGCAAAAAATTTAGAAAAATCAGAGTTAGGCAACTTGATGTAAATATTTGAATAAGTTATCGATATTATTTCAAAAATATGTAAGAATAGAATCTATAGAAAATTGAATTTAGTTTCTAAACTACTAGGTTTATTTAAAAAATAAAAATCTATTTGGTGAAAATTTGAAATTTCAATGCTTGATTACTTCAATTTGGGGAAAAAATAAGAAGTAGATTAATGCAGTAAACCACCCTAACCACAATAAAATGATAATATTTTTTATAATGAAAACAGATATAAGTAGAGGAATCATGTCCAAATGTGATGCATATTTTTTTGTAATTTTTTTTTCCTAGTAAATAATTAATCATATGAATTTTTTATTAAAATTTTTTAAAAATATAAGTATGTCGATGACCTTAACTTGGTCAAAATTCATGAAATTAATTTTTTTTTTAATCCTATGAGTATGTGAAACATAAAATGCTTGACACATCTTTCATATTCAAAAAATGTAATACCATTTGAAAGTTATAGATGTTTTTCAATCAGCCTATCAATTGGGACTTTAGTCATAATTTGAATAGAAAATGAATAATAATTACTTATTAAATTCAAAGTAAAGCATAATTTATATTTTTGGAAAGCTGAGAATATCTTTTAAAACCCTTTTCATTTCATAAATTTTGGGTAAAAAAATAGTTATGCGATACATACCCACCATACCCATCCATGTCATCACTTTTGGCCCATCATGATCCTACACATACCTTGTAGAGCATACCACGAGTTTCATAAATGAGAATCAAGTGGAATTAGTGATAAGTAGATTTGAAAGAAGTAGTTACGACATCAAGAACCAAAGGAGATTGAGTAGATTTTTGGATACTAGAACCGATAGAGAAGCACTAGGAACATGTAGCACAAAGAACATCTTGTGAAGTGGAAAGGAAGACCAGTGGAGGATTCATCATGGATTTCTTATGCTAAGGTAGACCATCTTGGTTTTCCTCTTATCCTTGGAAAGTGAGGGACTCACTTTTCTTCCAACCTCGGGTGTCTAATGCAGGAGCATCCACAGTTGGAAAGCAATCTTGTATCAAGAAAGAAAAGTTATTTTATTGCATTGAATTTAGTAGTAGTTTTAGTAGTTCATTTCCCACTTTACCACATCTTTGTTTCTGATCTCATGGAGTAGGATATAGAATCTACACATTGACATCTACTACATATACAAATTTTAGATCATTTGCTATTGTCTTTTGAAAGTTATTGCTCTCATAATTTCCCTATGTTACCAGCCAAAGTACTTGGAGCCAACCTAGTCCTAAATTATTGTCACGTACCTAAATAGAATACCACTAGAGCATCTTGGGTTCATTGGCACCTATCTTGAAGATCCATAATATAATTCATTTTGTGTGGAGCTAATTCTTCATATCTTGAGGCCAACATTCATATTTGATCATTGAGTGAAGTATCGACCCTTATGGCCAATGCTGGTCTATTTTGGAGCTTGAGTATTATATTTATAACCATTATAATCATTTAGAAATCATCATTTAGTTCATTATTTTTAGGATAAGAATAAGATTTGATATATTTTTGCACTAAACCCTTTGGGGGCATGTGATAAGGCCTATTGGCCAGTTCCATTGTTGAAGCCCTTGTGGCAAGGCATGTGAGCCTTTGTAATTTTCCCTTGTGTCCAGTGTTGCATGTAAGAATTCTAAATTAATGAAGATTCATGCTCGCATATCCATTTTCTTTGTTATTTTTGTTGTGTTGACTCATTGTTACACGGTCCAGACTGTTCTTGCTGGAGCCCTCCTACCATGTCTACACCAAAATTGTTTACATTACAATACTTAACTTATAATATTATTGAGGGAAATATTGGATCCATTGGCTCCTTGGAGGAATTTGTTTTTAAAGAATCTATTGTAAAGAAAGGACGAAATATTAACCTTGCAATTAAATTTTT
>VDFB02300956.1:0-29837 GCA_007258455.2 Sequoia sempervirens
TAAAAACTTTCAAGAAAATGCAGTTGGAAGCTATAAAGCCCAATTTTACAAAATGAATTTGTTTAAAAGGCTTTAGAAACTTTCAAGAAGATGAAAATGGTAGCTGTAAATCCAAATTTTAAATAATGGGTATTGTTTTTAAAATGTTTTAGAAACTTTCAAGCAAATGCAATTCATAGCTGTGAGCCAAAATGGGAGCTTGAAATAGGGTATATTCATTATAAATAATAAATTTTGTTCTCATAATGTGCCTTCAAGTTTCAAATGAAAATTTTGTTTGGAATTTTCATTTCATTCAATTTGTTTTCATTTCACAAGAAAATTTTGGTCTCATGAAATCCATTGGGGTTTATAAATTTGCAAACAAATGAAATTTTAAATCACTGTGATTCATAGAGAAATAATGCCAAATAATTCCAACCTACTAATGGACGTCCAAGTTGATATTTCAAGTTGAAATGGTGGCCCCATTGCAAACTTTCACCGTTCCTTGTCGTTCACATTTGTTGTTCACCGTGCATGAGCTTTGTCTGATAGTTTGTCATTTTTTGTTTGACAGTGATAGGGTTTGATTTAAAAATTCCCTAATTCAAAGGGGTTCGATCGAACCCCTTTAAATATTAATTTCCCCATTGACTTTAAAGTGGTTTGGCTGAACCATAGGTTTAGTCAAACTATATGGTTCAACCGAACCACTTTATGGGTTCGGTTGAACATGTGAGTTCGACTGAACCAACCTTCCCATTGAAACTTTTAAAAAGCTCATTTTACTTCCTCTTCTCAATTGTAAACCACTATTTTGGTTTCACCCAATCCCATGTGGAAAGTCTCCCACCCTTCCTCCCACCTATTTTAGTGAATTTTATTTGTGATGCATAATCTATTTTTTAGATTGATTAAAATAGTATTGTTATAAAGGTATGTACCATGAAATTTTAAATAGGACCAAGTCTAAGCTAAATATATGAGTTCAAAGGGTCAATCTTGAATATAACATTAAAATAATAATTAGCTAATATAAGACCAACAAGATGGGGCTCTTTATCATCATGTTTCCCTAATCATTAGGATTGCAAGAATATCATTAGTTCGCTCCTAGAAAAATGAACACATCATATTCCTCAAGAGTTTCCTCCAAAGGTTGTTTAGCACAAATTATAGAATTTAATAGCTCCAACCAAGGAATCTTTCTAGAGTTTAGCCAACTAGGAGAACCACACTCATGAGAATAAGGATAAAGTTAATCATGATGGTTCATATCAATCGCATGTGACATTTACTATATTACTTAGGGATTGAGAGCTATGACACTAGAAACCATATTATCTTCTAGTAGGTTGGTTGCAACCTCACTATTGTCCTTAAGAAGAAGAAGATGAGGGAGGTAGAACTTTGAAAATAGTGCAAGGTCCATTATCCTAGTGGTCCAAAAGAATCTACAAATGGGTCATGTTAATTGCAACATTGTCATCTTGCACTTAAATCTACATAAGAACATTAGGGTGGTCTAAAGTTTAGGATTTTTAGGGTGGTCTAAAGTTTAGGATTTTAAGAATTTTACTTGATTGTGAAGATCCTATATATACCATTTAAAGGATCTCATTATTAGTCCTATAGGTGGATCTTCTACATCTTAGGCTACTCTTGCTTCTATTCTTGTTAACATGCCTTGTAGTTGTCTAGAGAAGTTTGATCTTTTCTAGGGTAATGATTCCAAAGAAACTTAGTCAAAAAAACTTATCTATCAATATATTGAGCAAATAAATAGTGAAAAGAGATTTTTCATAGTGGTGGAAAATCTAGAACAAATTTAGTTGGATAAAGTACAATCTTTTCATTTCAAATTTAAGTAAAAAATAAGTACCTCAATTGAGATAGTATTTTAAAGAGAGGACTTATTGATCCCTCTAAATGTGTTATGTGTAGTAGTAGCAAGAAAAATTCTCCACATATTTCTTTCAATGTCCTTTTTCCTTAGAAATCTAGTGCTTGTGGTGGGGAATATGGAATAAGCATATAATTCATACTTCTTTATTAATTAAATTTTGGGCTACTATGGAGCATCCAACAAAAAGGTATTTTCTTTGGTTGTTTCTTTGGATCTTTCTCCTATTTTTATTCTCTAATTTTTTTTTACTAGAGAGGAACCATAGGATTTTTCAAGATCATTAGAGACTTCTTATTCAAGTTTGGTAGAAGATAATTCTTTTATTTTAGGAAATTGATGTTCTTAAATGCTCCCTTGAATAATTGTTTTCCCTTTTGACTCTCAAATTTCTTGTAGGTCTATCCACTTTAACAATTTATTTGAATTTTGTTCAATTAAATTCCTCTAAAAAGTGAGTAGAATTGGTAAGTAGTCTTGTCCTCCTCCAAGTTTTTTTTAAATTAATCTAATGGATCCTCAAGATCTAACCTAGGGGCTGTGGGAATTCGTGGAGTGGGAGGAGATAATCGAGGTTTGGATCATTTCTTATTTTCTACTTCTATGGGATTTTTTGATAATAAATAAGTAGTGGCTCATATTATTCTTATTGTAGTGACTAAAGCTTACTAGTTGGGTTGGAAAAAAAAAATAATTGTGAGATGAATATTATGATCTTGGCTACTCTTTTGAATAAAGAGACTTCTAATAATATTTCTTAGCAATTGGCTTCTATTGATGAGAATATTTGTGTCTATTTTCTAATTTTAAATTCATTTCTTTTGTTCATATCCCCAGGGAATTGTATATTGTGGTCAATTTTCTAGCTAAATAGGCTTTTTAAAATCTTGATAAGTGGAATGACATGGATTGAGGGTCTTTACCCTTGACTAAATCCAAGATGCTTCTCCAATTACTTCATCATTACTAAGCTTAAGCTCTTCATTTTGACTCTTATTGGGAGTTTGATTCATGTTTGAATCATGAAATATATTTTTCTATGGGTTTGTTTCCTTTTACTTTTTTATTTTTGTTTTCTCATTTAAGGTTAGGGTGAACATTACAATTATATATAGTTTTAGGGTTAGGGTTAGGGTTAGAAATAAATTATGAGTACAACTAGGGTTTGGTCTAGGATTAGCATTAGGGTTAGAATTAAAGTTAAGGTTAGGGTTATAGTTAGGAATGGGGTGAGGGATAGGGTTATAATTATAATTATCATTAGAATAGAAATAGGTTTAGCATTACTTAGAATTAGTGTTAGTGGTAGGTTTAGAATTAGTGTTAGAATTAGGGATATAATTAGGGTTAGGGTTAAAATAGTATTACAATTAGATTTAGGGTTAGGTCTAAGGTTATAATTATTAAAATTTGTGTTAGGGTTAGAATAAGGGTTAGGGTTAAGGTTAGAATTAGGCTTAGTGTTAGAATGAACATTAAGGTTAATTTAGGGTTAAGGAAACTATTGTCATGGAAGTGTGCACCTTTTATTGAGCTGATTAAATCACTTAGCCACTTTTTGAAACATGGGATGATCTCCTTTAGTGTGGGATTATATTGTGGAGATCAACCTCGAGAGAGGGCTAGTTCCCTATTTCTTTCTTTTGTCATTGACCCAAATTATCAACAAGACTATCATGGTATGAGGCTGCCTTTATGACTATCTTTTTATTCTTCTATAAGGCTACCCCCTTTACCTTAAATTTTATGAATTCTCCTCTCATTGTTGATGCTTCTTTCCACAAACCACTTGTATGAAATGCCCCTAAAGATTTTTTTTTTAAAGAGTAAAATATGCATCTCATGCTTCAACAATATCTTTTAAGACACCATCATACCTATGCAATTTGCAATCTATAATATAACACACAATCAAAGGTAACATATGCTCAAGTTCCTATGAAACTAGAGGAAAATCATTAGGATCGTGTTGTGAGTTTAGGAAAATAATGATAGTAAGACACAAATCATATAGTCCAAATACTACTCCAAAAACAAATTTAGGGTTTGACAACCAAAGAATATTATTCATATATTTTTTTGAAATTGGATTTGATTTATCAAATGCACCACTTCCATCACTCATTTTAGTTGCAATTCCAACCTCCCACAATCTATTCAAATTCTTATTAAAACTTCTTCTAGTTCTCTTTTTAGAACTTGTTCTTCAAAGGCTTCTCTTACAATAAATTCCTTTTTATGAAAATTTCTATGTGACTCTACATTTACAAAAAAGAGTAGGTTCTTAATATTGTCACATAGACAAGATGAGAAACAACTTAGTGTGGATTTCCTACAACACTTGCATAAAAACGTAAAACTAGTGTAGTCACTATAGAGTATTTGATCATCCAAAAATAAGAATCCATCTTTATCAAGTCCAAATGACAAAACCTTCATATTCCCTTAATCATAAATATATAACTAGCAAGCATCCATGGTTTAAAGATAAAAATCCCTTCGAGCTAATTAGTTTCTCTTTGCATAAATCTGTCAACAACATTTTTATTCCCATTGAAAAGTAATAACATACCTATTGATATGATTGAAGCCATGTTGATATTTCACTTTGAGAGATTTTTGAATAGAGGAGTATGATCTAGCATGACTCTTGGAGCCTATCTTTGTACATGAAACGTGCCTTGATACATCAGGCAGTTATCAAAATTCCTTTTGGAAAAATCTTAATTTCATCTACGTGCCATGAATCCTCTAGTTTTATTATAAATGCAACATACATAGTACCAAGGAAATAATCCATATCTTCCACACAACTAACCATATAAACTCTCAATAGAAAAATAAAAGGCTTTAATTTTCCCATTCTAAAATAGCATGAGACTTGGGGAAATATGAGATTTTTCTTTAAGTATTTTTGGTGCCTAATACTTTTAGAAGGAAACCTTTAGACCAATGAAGTTCTAAATTGACAAAATATCAAAACCTTTGGTCACTTATGCAAAAAAAAATTCTGCTAAAACTCATAAGACTAGTAGATTTTCATATCCATTGGGCATAGGAGTCAAGATATTCGAAACAAACCCAAAACCAAACTTTACAAAAAACTATAACACCTCAAGGAAAACTAAATAACACCAACTAACTTCACTTTGGCACTTGGAGAAAAAACAAACTAACTACATGCATCAACACTTATTGACTTAAAAGGAAACCTATTCTAATATACCCTAACCAATAACATGACTTGCTCAAACAAAACCATTAATTGGTTCCTTGAAATAGCTTCCTTTTTCATTATTTTACAATCCTTCACATGTTTATAGACAACCAAGAGGAGGTGGGGAAAATTCAAATGTTCAACCAACTACTACAATGACTCTTGAAGGAAGAAAACATATCCACTTACCTCTTCATATTGGTCATGAAAAAAGTTATTTTAAAGTGGATAAGTAGAATTAGTGCTTTCTTCTTTAGCTGCAACTTCGTGCTTGGGTGCAAGCATGACTTATGGTACATTGGTGACTTCCATTATAGCTAGATGTCTAATAGGAAATCCTCTTGAAAGGATAAAATTTAAGATCTCCTTGCTGGTTTCTTGCTTGTGGGATACTTCTTCATCATCTTGCTTACTTGTGAAGACCACTTGTGATTGTTGGAAAAAAACATATATATTTATACCTTTTCTCTTTTTGTTCATGATTTTCCTCATATAGAGGTGTTGGCTTGTCATCTAATATTGAAAAAAAATCTTCCAAATCATCCCAAAATATCTATACAAAAATCTTCCAAATCATCCCAAAATATCTATATTCTTCAACCTATTGCTTGTTTTTCTATATACGAGGATGAATTTTAACTTCATAGTAGCTTTATTTGTGCAAGTAAACATCATCTCTATTTTACAAAACAAGATTATCTTCATTTTTATGCTCATGAAAAAACCTCTCTTCATGTTGATTGTTATCTTTTGTGTTCCCCAAAACTTGTGATGAGGTTGAATTTTGTATACTTCCTTCATCTTCATCAATAAAACAAGGAAGTTCATCAAGTAAGAATGTTAAAACCTCATTTTCACCACCCATTTATTGCTTTCTATCTTGCTGTCAAAAATGATTTGTTAACATAGGAATTGGTATATTCTCCTCATTTTCAACAGCAAAACAAGGAATTTCATCAAATAATTTTTTTAAAAATTCATTTATGTCACCTCTTTCTTGCTTGCTGTCCTATTGTCCCAAAAACCCATGCTCTTCAACCTATTTTCCTAACTATTCATGCTCATCAACCTCTTGTTTCTTTTCTGATTTTTCCTTTTCTACCTCATGTGTAAGTGTACCAACAACAAAAGAATCCTCTTTCCGCTTCTTGTTCACTAAACCAACTATCTTGGTAGATAATGGGCCATCTTTACAAAGGTGAATGGTGATAGAAAAAGAAGGTTGATATAGAAAAGAATATTGGGAATTTTGATAAGTCCCTGGAAGAGTAATAGGTGCTTGAGGAAGTATGAGTTGTGGAGAAGGCTATTCTTGAGGGATACTAGGCTGATGTAAGCATGATGAGAATGTTGATAGCCTACTATTATAGGTTGTTTGAGACAAAACTAGCAACATATTTTGTTTGGTATGGTTGATACAAAGTGACATAAGCAATATTTTTGTGGATTCACTAAGAAAAGACATTATGCAACATTCAAACAAGCTATAAATTTATAGAAATGTTCTAAAAATAAGAATAATAAAGACTAATTTTTTACAAAAACTTGAGCACATACCAACACTTGGTCTTCTTAAAACCAATAGATTGAACTTTGAGTCACTAGGTGTGTGAAATGTTTTCCTCCAAAGGAAAAAACTGCTGATATACACACTAAATATCAATAATGATAATACAAATTTTGAACTGAAATAGTTCAAATTGTCCCACCGAGTGTGTGAAAAATAGTTGTCACAAAAGTGTGAACCCTTTGCTGAGATGATTAAATCACTCAACTACCTCATGAAACATGGGATGATCTCCTTGAGTGTGGGATCAAATTGTGGAGATCAACCTCTAGAGAGGGTTGGTTCCCTATTGCTTACTTTTTCATTGACCCAACTTATCAACAAGACTGCCATGGTGCGGGGTTGCCTTTATGGCTGTCTATTTATTCTTCTAAAAGGCTACCCCCTTTACTTTAGGTTCTATCAATTATCCTCCCATTGTTGGTGCTTCTTTCCACAAACCAACTATATGAAATTCCCCTAAATATTTTTTTTTTCAAAAAAGAGAAAAATATGCATCTCCTATTGTAGAAATATTCTTTAAGGCACCATCATATACCTATGTAGTTTGTAATCTATAATATAATACACAATCAAAGGTGATATATGTTCAAGTTCCTATGACAATGGAGGAAAACCATTAGGATCATGTTGTGAGTTTAGGACAACAATGACAACAAGACACAAATCATACAATCCCAATGATACTCCAAAGACAAATTTAGGCTTTGAAAACCAAATTAAGAATATGCTTCAGATCTTCTTTTAAACTTGGATTTGATTTATCAAATGTATCACCTCTATCACTCATTTTAGTTGTAATTTCAACCTCCCACAACATTTTCAAATTCCTATTAAATTTTTTTCCAGTTCTCTATTTAGAACTTGTTCTTTAAAGGATTCTCTTACCATGAAGTCTTTTTTACGAAATTTCTACATGACTCTAGATTTACAACAAAGAGTAGGTTCTTTCTTGTCATGAAAAATATGAGTAACCACTTAGTGTGCATTGCTTGCAACACTTGCATAAAAATAAAAAACTAGTGTAGTCACTACAAATTATCTGATCATCCAAAACTAAGATTCAATCTTCATCAATTCCAAATGACAAAACCTTCTGAATCATAGATTTTTGGCTCCAATGCACTCTCTAACTCTTCTAGGATTTTTCACCTAAAAGGAGAGAGGTAAGCCAAATATGCTAAAAGGTTCATTCAAATTAAGATGTATATGATGTTATTTACGCTAAATGAGATGATCTAAATGCTACTAATTGATAAAATGGATTGATTATGAATGCAAATCCTAAGAAGCACGTGATGTTTGAAAACAAATTGTGTAATGCAAAAATGAACTAGAAATGAATGCAAAGCTAAACATAAATGAATGAAACTTGAAGTGTGCACTTTAAGGATTGAAGGAGACTAGAAATTGCTTCTGAAATTTTGTTGATACTGATTTTTAGGCTTGGAGGGACTCATTCGTCATTTTGGGTGAATCAGTCCCAGTTCTGGTAAACTGAGCCAAAACCTATTTCTATCAAAAGGGTGTTAGAAAATGTAGAAAACAAAAAAATGACCTAGAAATAGGACTCATTCACCACCCATGGTGAATGAGTCCACTTTTGAATTTCTAAATTTTCAAAGGTGGATTCTGACGCTTCCGATCTGTACTTTGACTTCCTATAGGTGTCCACTTTAGAAACTCTGATTTATGGGTCTGAAAATGAGTTATTGTTGATATCTTGACTTGTTGAATGGAGATAAGACTTGAATTACTTTTAAAATTGATCTCCAATGATTTCAAAACTTCCGAAAGACCTAAATCTGCAAACACACAAGAAGAGAAGAAGAAATGTTGGATGTTAGGGCATGGGGGTTTGCCTTGGTCAAACCCTTTTTAGGTAATTAAACCAAAAAGATGAAAGAATGGAGTGAAACATGCAATAATGGAGTTTATTACCTTTCCATGATGTTTGATCTTGAAATTTTGCAATAAAACATGAAGAATTTTCCCTTAAATGTTTGCAAATTGATATCTTGATGCCTTGAAATGATAAAACCCTAAGTTACTTGACTTGAGATGGAAGATTGGTGAATGAATAATGATAAGAGATGTGAAAATGAGTTAAAATACTTGTATTTATGGTCAATTCAGCTATTTTACCTATTAATACCTCATCACAGGCCAACATGAAGTGATATTAAACTTAAATTTCACTTTTTTCTCGCTTAAAGATCAAAATGGGGCCAAATGGGACTAATTCACCACACATGGCGAATGGGTTGCACCTGGATGGTGCCGATTCACCATGCATGGAAAATGGGTCCCACAGTGGCCATTTTGACAACTAGGAAGCCAAGAGATAAGGAAATAAGGTTTAAATTACAAGTTTGTTGGGTATTTGATCAATTTAAGCATTAGGATGCATAATATGGGTTGATAGGGGCCTATTTGTGATGATTTGAATTTCAAATAGAGCTTGGGACATAGAATTCAATGTGAAAGTGTGATTAAATACACTTTACATCATTCAAATGAGGTCCACATAGCCTAGGAAGGCACAAGAACCAATGTGAATGTGCAAGACACATTACAACACTGGTTTAACATTAGGTTTAAGTTATTAGCCTTCTAGATTGATGTGAAGATGCAATTAAATATGTTTTATAATGTTGAATTAGGGAGAAATAGGTTCATTAAGTCTAGAAAAGTGTGAAAGTCCTTTACAAGACTTTTCAACACCTTTACAAGACATCGTTAAATGTATATTAAGGGTCCAATACCTAGTGTGGATGCATAAAATGCCTCACAACACTAGATTAAGGCCTCATTAACTCCATTTTATCATGAATTATTCCCATGTCAAGAAAAGGGTCCTTTTCTCTATGACACATTTAGCCGCCACTTTAGTGAGAGGATGAACTTACTTCAAACTTGAACACTAAAGTAGAAATTCAAGAGAGATCCAAGTGTACAGATGCAAATGAGAAAGAATAAAAAAGATCAAAGGAGGTTGCACAAGCCCTCAAGATTGAAGATCCTAAGTCAAACCATCAAGATACCAAATCATGCAATGGCAAGAATGAGAAAGATGAAAATGAAAGGGGTGGTTCGAGATTCGATCATTTTTCCAACTAGTTGTGGATTATATCTAGGTTGTTTGTTTGGATAAAGAAATGTGTACTTGCTTTGGGGGTACAAAACTTATGATTGTCTGTGTGGTGAGTAATCCCAAAAGGTGAGAAACATACGCTAGTTGGTATGCATTAAAAAATTCAAAGGTGGCTACAGGGAAATTCGTGCCGCTAGATGGGCTTCTTGCTCAACCATATGATAGTTATACCTCCTGATAACTTTAATAAGGCACCACAAAGGAAAATGATTTTTGTAAATGTTTTGAATGTCATGTCAAAATTTTGTTAAAGGGGATTTTTCTTTGTTCATGCAAGGTCTTCTTCTTAGGGAGCATTGTACCTAATGTCTCCAAGAGAGGACAAATAAGGGTCGTTAGATCATTATTCATGGGATGCCTCATTCGCATCAGACCACTTTAGTTGATCATACACTCTTGAAAGGAATCAAACCCAATGACACCACCAAGGAGAGGACATGTCACAAGAAAAAGTAAATCACGCCACAAAATTTGCAAAAAGATGTTGTCTATGTATGCCACCCACTTTAAAGTGGTTACGAGCACCCATACTGTGAGTACTTGATTTAAAGTTGAAGAAGAGGACATGAGAGCTTACCCAAAAATCCCTACGCTAAGTCATATGTTTCTGATAATCTGTGATAAAGAAAGAGAGTATGTCAGATGCGAGTCAATCTTAAGACATGTCATCCACATCCCAAGCTTGCTCTTATATGTTCATGAAAGGTTAATGACTAGGTCAAAAGAGACAGTGATAAGTGACATATGAGGACAAGGCTATCGAACCCCTTGCCCCCCACTTAGTGCAGGACAAAGGTGAGCCTAGAATGGATGAAAGGAAGTATCAAGTAGAAGAATGAGGTGCTGCCACAAAAGGAAGAGCACCACAATCCTTGAGAGTTTGAATGTTATTGTTATGAAAAATCCTTAATGAAAGTGGAGAGGAGGGAGATACCCCTAGATCTGTCTTGAAAGAGTATGATATGTCAGTTTTGTTCACATGTTCATTGCATCCATATGTGTAGTAGGAAGATTGCAACTGATACCATAACAATCTTCCAAGTTAGATGAAGGGGTTGTGTGTTTGTGAGAAGGATTGGTTTCTTTACAAGAACACAAATCCTTGTTAATGTGATGTGTCATTGCATCATGAGGGAGGGGAGTTATATTTCCCCCATCACCACCATGGGGTGATTTGGTAGAACTAAGTTGAGTGAATGGAACACAAGGTTGTTTGGGTTGAAAGTGGGATATTGCCCACCCTCCTTTAGAGGTAGGTGTGAAACTCCAATTACTACTAGGACTTGTGTCCAAAAATGAATCGTTTGTATATGACTCTTTGGACCATGAGGGTGAGATTTTGGAAATGTTAAGGAAAGGAGGTGTAGAATCTAATGACCCCAAATTATCATGAAATATTTTTGTTGTAGGTGAAGAATTAGCATCAACTTGTATAGGTGAAAGGTGTGATCTAGGAATGAAAGGATTAGGGGAGTTGGGGGTGTTGTGATCATTCGAGGCATAGCTTCACCCATCTACAACAATCATGTATATCCTGTTGTTGTATTCATACTTCATGACATGGTGAAGGGTAGATGGGACTCCTTTCATAGCATGAATCCATTTTCTCCCTAGGATAAGATTGTATGGAAGGGGTCCTTGCATGATATGAATAGAGGTAGGAAACACTGCAGGATCACCTCAATAGTTATTGTGCTCATCCCCAGTGGTTGTCTATGAACATTGTCAAAGCCATGAATATGAATATAATTAATTTGAATGAGATTTTTGTGCATGTTGAGCTTGTGTAGGAGTTCCATGTTACAAACATTAATTTCTAACCCATTGTTGATGAGAGTGTACCTAACTAGAGTTTCATTAATGATCACCTTTATCATCAATTTTTCATTTTTGTGTTGAATATCAAGTGAGGGTAATTCATGTTTAGGGAATATGATTTCCAAGGGAGTGGATTGCATGGGATGAGAGAAGGATGTGACATGATTCATTTTTATGTAGTATTGTATCTCTTCCTTCTATATATTTGTAACATTTCATGAAAGAGAAGTCTCACTTTCGGTGAGAGTTGAATGAGTTCCCATATAGATATATTAATTAGCATGAGTCTTTTTAATATCTTCAACACTAGGAACTTTTTGAGGAAAAGGTAATGGTGTAGGAGTGTTGTGTGGTCCCCTAGATGTTTGAGTCACTAAGTTAAAACTTAGTGGCTGCAAAACATTGTTATGAGTAGATTGCATGATGGATTTCAAGACAACTCTAAATTTGTTGTGCTTTTCACTAATGGAAGGTGACTTAGGAATCCCACTAATTATTTAAGAGATCACACTTGTGTCGTCATAACCTCAAAAAATTTGTCTTGATTGTCATGAAATGTTGATGAAGGGGATTCTAATGCCACTTGAGTACATCCTCATCTAGGGAAGGTTTAGTGGTTGAAGGATATGTGCCAATGTTCATATGTTTGTGCACCATGAGATTCTCCCTAGGAGAGTTTTTAGGAGAACAACAAGCCAAATGTTTGTGACATTCATAGGTTGGTTCTTCTAAAAGGACTTCATCCCAAGTAGGGGAATGATCAATGGTTGAAGATTGTTTTTCAAGAGGGGTTTCCCTAGGTGAAGGGGGACAACTAAGATAACAATGACCTTCATTGATTGTGTTGTCTAACATCAAAGTATCTACTTCACAACTAGGAGAGAGACTAGAGGAAGAACAAATGTTCTTTTCATGATCATCTAAGGTTGTGTTAGGTTGGTTGTGAATGTGTTGTCCACTGAGAGAGGTAAAAGGAGAGAAACAACTAGGATTCTCAAAACTCTCATTAATTGGTTCTTCTACTAAAATATATTCATCACCAAGAGGAGAGATATTATGAGAAGAACAAGTATGATTGTTAGGAATGGACCAAGTTGTAGTCTCTTTCATGAAAAAACTCTCATCGGGAGGGGATAGGAAATGTTTCTTAACATGTCTAACTATGTAAGATACTAGCATTGTTTGAATAAGAGTGAAAAGAAAATGTAACCATTTCATACAATGTTTTAGCAATATGAACAATGTATATGTAAAGATACAAAACACTCTTATCCAATGTATGCAACACCTTAAGAATGTAAATGATGTATATGCAAGAATGAAAAATAATTTTACCAAACTAATGCAAAGATTTATGAATAGAAATATTGTATATGCAAAATTGTAGAAATGGAAGTATTTTCATATGTAAGGATGTGTGCAAATGAAGTGATTTGAAGAATCTAAATGATTTTTTTGAGCTAAATGCAAAAAAAAAAAAAATTACTAAAAAAATTTCAGACTTATACTATATGATACTAGGAGGCTTAGGAAGCACAAAAATGAGGTTTCTGATGCAGTATCAGATAGTCAAAAACCGGATAGGGATTGATTCACCTAGTATGGAAAATGAGTCCCAGTACTAGGTTTTTGCAAAAAATTCAAAAATTTTGAAGTCTTTTTGATGTTTTTAATGTTGTAAGATGCAAAACTAATATGGAGATGTAGAATTATAGGGATTTTGAAGGAAATTGTATATAAAAATGCAAGCTAAATGCACTTTTTCTAATGCAAAAATGTTAAACCCTATATGCAAATTAACCAATGCAACTCTAATGAAAATTAAATGCAAGCTAGGATTAGGATGAAAATTTACTACAAATCAGAAAATAAGATGTTCAAAAAGTGGGTTCACCAAAATGAACCATATTTTTTTTGCTCCAATGCACTCTCTAACTCTTCTAGGGTTTTTCACCTAAAAGGAGAGAGGTAGGCCAAAAATGCTAAAGAGTTCATTAAAATTAAGATGTATATGATGCTATTTAGGATAAATGAGATGATCTAAATGCTGCTAATTGATAAAATGGATTGATTATGAATGCAAATCCTAAGAAGCAAGTGATTTTTGAAAACACATTGTGTAATGCAAAAATGAACTAGAAATGAATGCAAAGCTAGACAAAAATGAATGAAACTTGAAGTGTGCACCAGAAGGATTGAAGGAGACTGGAAATTTCTTTTGAAATAGTGTTGATACTAATTTTTAGGCCTGGAGGGACTCATTCACCATTCTGGGTGAATCGGTTTTAGTTCTAGTAAACTGAGCCGAAACATGTTTCTATCAAAAGGGTGTCAGAAAATGTAGAAAACACAAAATTGAAATGGAAATGAGACTCATTCACCACCTATGGTGAATGTGTCCACTTTTGAATTTCTGTATTTTCAAAGGTGGATTCTTAAGCTTTCGATCTGCACTTTGACTTCTTATAGGTGTCCACTTCTGCAACTTTGATTTATAGGTTTGAAAATGAGTTTTTTTATATCTTGAATTGTTTAATGGAGATAAGACTTGAATAAATTTGAAACTTGATCTCCAATGATTTCTAAGCTTCGAAAAGACCTAAATCTACAAACACACAAGAAGAGAAGAAGAAATGTTGGATGTTAGGGCATGGGGGTTTGCCTTGATCAAACCCCTTTTAGGTAATTAAAGAAAAATGATAAAAGAATGGAATGAAACATGAAATGATGGATTTTATTACCTTTCCATAGTGTTTGATCTTGAAATTCTGCAACAAAACATGAATAATCTTCCCTTAAATGTCTAAAAATTGATATCCTGATGCCTTGAAATGATAAAACCTTAAGTTACTTGACTTGAGATGGAAGATTGGTGAATGAATAATGATAAGAGATGTTAAAATGAGTTAAATTACTTGTATTTATAGTAAATTCACCTATTTTACTCGTTAATACCTCATCACAGGCTGACATGAAGTGATATTAAACTTAAATTTCACTTTTTTCCCGCTCAAAGGTCAAAATGGGGCCAAATGGGACTGATTCACCACACATGGTGGATGGGTCCCACTTGGATGGGACTGATTCACCATGCATGGAGAATGGGTCCCATAAGGGCCATTTTGACAATTAGGAATCCAAGAGATAAGGAAATAAGGTTTAAATTGCAAATTTGTTAGGTATTTGATCAATTTAAGCCTCAAGATGCATAATATGGGTCGATAGGGGCCTATTAGTGATGATTTGAATGCAAAATAGGTCTTGGGACACATAATTCAATGTGAAAGTATGAATAAATACACTTTACATCACTAAAATGAGGTCCACATAGCCTAGGAAGGCATAAGAACCAATGTGAATGTGCAAGACACATTACAACACTAGTTTAACATTATGTTTAAGCTATAAGCCTTCTAGATTGATTTGAAGATGTATTTAAATATGTTTTATAATGTTTAATTAGGGATAACTAGGTTCATTAAGTATAGAAAAGCGTGAAAGTCCTTTACAATACTTTATAACACCTTTACAAGACATCGTTAAATGCATATTAAGGGTCCAAGACCTAGTGTGGATGCATAAAATGCCTCACATCAATAGATTAAAACCTCATTAAGTCCATTTTATCATGAATTATTCCCATGTCAAGCAAAGGGTACTTTTTTCTATGGCACACCTTAATATTCCCTTAATCCTAAATATAACTAGAATGCATCCATAGGTAAAAGATAGAAACCCCTTCTAGATAATCAGTTTCTCTTTGAATAAATCTATAAATGGCTTATTTATTCCCATTGAAAATAAATAAAATTCCTATTGATATGCCTGAAGCCACATTGATACTTCACTTTGTGAGCTTTTAAATAGACAAGTATGATCTAGCATGACTCTTGGAACTTATCTTTCTACATGCAACATGCCTTGAGACTTCAAGAAATTGTCAAGATTTCTTATGGAAAAATATTAAAATCCCATCTACTTGTCATGCATCCTTTGGTTTTCCTATAAATGTAGCATATACAATAGCAAGGAAATAGTCCATATCTTCCACACAAACAACTTGTTCAAGAATAACTAACACTAGAAACTCTCAAAAAGAAAAAGAAAGGACTATAATTTTCCCCTTCTAAAATGGCATGACACTTAGGGAAATTTGAGTGTTTTCTTTAATAATTTTTGGCACCTAAGACTTTGAGAAGGAAACCTTTAGACGAATGAAGTAAAAAATTTGACAAAATATCAACAACTATAATTACGATTAGGGTTAGGATAAAGCTTATGATTATAATTAAGGTTAGCAGTAGAGTTATAACTAGAGTTAGATTTATAATTGTAATTAGGTTTAGAATTAGGGTTATAATTGGTCTTAGAATTATGGTTATGATTACAATTATAATTATTATTGTCATTAAAATTAGGGTTCAATCAGGGATAAAGTTAAGGTTAAGTTATATGGTTACGGTTTAATTAGGATTAGGGTTATGTAATAATGTTTGGGTTCAAGGTTAGGGTTAGGATTAAATTAGGGTTATTGTTAAGATTATGTTAGGGTTATGATTCAATTTGGATTAGATTTAAGTTCTAGGATAAAGCTTGGAGGTAGAGTTAGGGTTCAATTAGGTTAGATTTAGGTTCTAGGATAAAGCTTGGAGTTAGGGTTAGGGTTCAATTATGACCAACCTTAATGTTAGGTTAGGGTTAGGGTTAAAATTAGGTTTTAATTAAGGTTATGGTTCAATTAGCATCAAGGTTAGGGTTTTTTTTAATTAGGGTTACATTTAAAATTAGGGTCCCCATTATAATTATGGTTAGTTTTAGAATTAGGATTATGAATTAACCTTAATGTTATCCATAATCAAAATCCTAACCCTAACCATAACCTTAACCTTAACCATAATCCTAACCTTAACCCTAACTATAATCTTAAACCTAAACCAAACACTAACCATAACCAGACCCTAAGCCTAACCCTAATTTTATTTCTAATCATAACTCAAATTCTTAATCCTAACTCTAATTCTAATTCAATCTCAAATTGTAACAATAACCCTAACCCTAACCTTAATGCTAACCCTCAAGCTAACCATAATTCTATTTATAATGGTAACTATAACCTTAACCCTAAATCTAACCCTAATTGTAACCATAACCTTAACCCTAATCTTAGCCCCAAATCTTAGTCATAACCCTAACCCTAACCTTAACCTTAACCATATCCATAACACCAACCCTAACCCTAAACTTAATTTTTTCACTAGTAGTAATCCTAACCCTATTTACCTAACCCTAACCCTAATTGTAACCTAACATAACCCTAACCCTAACCCTAAACCTAACCCTAAACCTAACCCTAACCTTAGGGTATGTACAGGATCATCATGGAAAAAATAGGCCCTTAAGTGGCAGAAAAATCAGTGTTAGGCAACTTGATGTAAAAATTTGAATAAGTTATCTATATTATTTCAAAAATATGTAAGAATAGAGTCTGTAAAAAATTGAATGTAGTTTCTAAACTACTAGTTTTATTTAAAAATAAATAAAATCTATTTGGTGAAAATTTGAAATTTCAATGCAGTAGTACTTAAAATTTCAGGGAAAAAATAAGAAGTAGGTGTTGTACCACCTTAACCATAATAAAATGATAATATTTTTTTATAAGAGTCTATATAAAAGTAGAGGACTCATGTGCGGATGTGATGCATATTTTTTAAATTTTTTTCCTATAATATGATTTTTTATTACAACTTTTAAAATATAAAAACTCGTATGTCGACCACCTTAACTTGGTCAAAACTTCATGAAATTTAATTTTTCTTTTTTTAATCCTATAGTATGTGAAGCATAGAATGTGACACATGTTTTAGATTCAAAAAATGTGATACTATTTGAAATTTATAGATGTTTTTCAATCAACCTATAGATAAGGCCTTTAGTCATAATTCTAATAGAAAATGAGTAATAATTATTTATTAAATTCAAATTAAAGAATAATTTATATTGGTGGAAATATGAGAATCTCCTCTAAAAACCCTTTTGGTTTCATCAATTTTGGGTAAAAAAAAGTCATCAGCTTCATACCCTACAAATACCCACAATATTGCCACTTTTTGGCCCATCATGATCCTACACATAACCCTTAATCCATTTAATGTCTTAAATGTTGTAATACGAATGCTACTAGCATATATATTGTAGTGTAGGAAAATGCATACCCTTGCATTTTCACACTTTTTTGGCCCAACTTGCTTTATTTATCCTTATTTATGTCTTAATTGGTCCTATTTTGTATCCAAAAGCCTAATAAATTACATCTTTTTTATGGCTAATCTTGACAAACATCAAAGGATAAATGATAATTTAATGATTTTGGTTATGTGTCCTTGATTTTTGGGTTGGGACTAAAATCCCACCTAGGGATTCTATGTCCCCCAAAGGTATTGGGACCCTATTTTTAAAAGCACCTTAAATGGGCCCCTTTTTGGAGTCCGTGCACTGAGTTTCAAGCCTCGAGACTAAGATTCCACCTAGAGAATCTTAAATCCCCCTCAAGTTATTTTTGAGATTTAATTTCAAATCTTGGCAAGATTTAGCCTTCTTTAATTAATGAATTCACATGCTAGCTTGTTGTGGTGTAATTTCAGGATATTAAGCATGGATAAGTATAAATACAAGATTCTTTCACTCATTCTCTCCTAACAAGCAATCAAGTGATCCCAAGCATTCAAGTATTCATTCCTCATAACAATTTGGAGTTCACAATAGCTTTCAAGAGCAATTCATCAAGCACTTGTATCCATCATCAAGATTCAAGCATCATGTCAAAGATATTCTTGTATCATGTGTGTTTTTGAGCTAACATTTGTGATGTAGGATTTTGATTCAAGCAAGCAATTCAAGTCAAGATCTATCAAGCACTCATTTAATTCAAGATCTACATTCAAGCTAGCCACTTCATATAATGTTTTAGTTTTCATAACAAGGGTTTGGTGAGTTTCAACATAGAACTTTGTTCATTCATCATTTCCTTCCATTTTTTCATTTCATTCCAAGGTTTAATTACCAACAAGGGGTTTGACAAAGGAAAACCCCCATTTACTAACAATCAATTTTTTTCCCTCTCTTGCATGTTTATGCTTGTAGATTTAGGTTGAAGATCATTTTAAGTGCAAAGTTGTGAAGTTGCAAATTTGTATTGCAAAGTTCTCATCTTCATGGAAAGTCACCTATGGGCTAGATTTGGAGATTTCAGGACCTGAGATCTGAGAAGAAGGAAGTGCAGACATTGAACCTTAGGATCACATTTCAAAGTTGTACAAATTTAGATCAGGAATAAGTCAATAGTAAGGGCATCTTAGTCCTCCAAGTGGTATTTTATAGAGATTCTTTGAGATTCTATTTCGACATATGAAGATTCTACATTTACCTTGAAAAATAGTAGTGGGACTAAGAAAACGGTAAGGGTGTCTTTGTCCTCCCTAGTATATTTTGACAACATTTTTACATTTCCAAGATCCTTATCACATTTCCAAACTTCCTAGGTACACACACCCTAACTAGCTATTACTTAAATTTGTCATTTGCACTCATTATTTGGCTTACATTATTAGGTTTTGTGAGTTGAATATCAACTTTTCTTTTTCAAGCTTTTTCTTGATTGTGAACCCTTCAAAGGCTAAAGACCCCCCTAGGTCTCCCTTATTGAGAATTGACTCACGTTTGTGTTGATAGTCAATCCAAGTTTGGGATCCTAGGGAATCCTTGAATGATTGTTGGGGAAAAGTGGTGTTCTATGACCTAAACAATAAAGCATCTATTATGTAATGGTTCATTTTGGTGAACCCAACATTTTGAACATTCATTTTTCTGATTTGGAATTCACTAAGGTCCTAGTTCTAGGTTGCATTCATTCTCACATTACATCTTTCATTAGTGAAAGTGCATCTAGGGTTTATCATATTTGCATTAGTGAAAGTGCATATAGGTTGCATTTTTTATTTCTTGCATCATCTTATCTCTCTGAAAAAAAAATTAAAAGTGCATTTTCAATTATCCAAATTGCATTTAGGAACATTGTTACTCCATTCAAAATTGAAAAAAATTGCATTTAACTTTGCATTCAATTGCTTGTCATTAGTTACTTTTTCTTGCATTCATTTGCACACTTTTCTGTTTCTAAACATCAGGTCCCTGAGTAGGCAACTTGGGAATATTGTTATCAACTCAAATTTTGTTGTTTTTCTAAAATAAACCTTTATTGGGACTAAAACACCCTTACTGGCCTTTTAGTCCCTCTGTGGGTTTTTGGCTCAGAACCCTGTTTGAGTTGTTTGCTCTCAGTTCTAGTTTCTGGAACCTCCAAATTTCATCAACAAGACCAAGAATCCCTTACTAGCATCTTAGTCCCTGTTAACTTTGACTTTGCAGCTTTTAGTGTTTGAAATTGCTTTTGTGCTTCTATTGGCTACTTTCATTTTTTGTTACAGTTTGTAGAATTGATGTTATTTCAATTTATTTCATTTCAAGTGTATTTTTAAGCATATGATATTGTGTTGATTACACTTGCTTTGGTTTATCCCTTGCATGAATTTTACTACTTGGTGTCCTACTTCTAATACTATGGTGAGATGAATTATGAGACTCATGGCATCTCATGATAAAACAATCGTTGTGGATCTTGGTTTATCTAGCTCTCTTACTTCTAGTGTTGGTACTAGTTCACAAGGGATGGAATACACCTTTGATACCTCTTTTGCTATGCCTACTTTACCTACAAGTGCTATACCAAGTGTTCAAACAATAGTTGATCATATCCCTCAAGAAAACATAATGAAAATGCATGAAGACCTAGCCTATTTATAGGATCTAGCGTGAGTATTGAAAACATTTCCAACATTGTTATACCTGCCATAAATAATATTCACTGCATAATGGAAAGTGATGAAGGACTGGAAGTTGTGTGTAACATAGCTCAAATATTTGGAAAAAATATTCCTTCCACCACTAATGGTGTTCAAAATTCAAACCTATACAAATCCTCAAGTGACCACAATGATGCAACCAACTAGTAATTTCCTTCCTACCTCTAACATTTTCACTAGTGCTCCTTATACCTATGTGGCATCTAACCTTATATCTCATCCCGTAAGCTATCCTTTCACTTGTTCTTTCAACACATACACACCACCAAAATATTCACCTCCATCTCAAACCACAAGCAATGAACCTATCATCAACAAAATTTTACAAAACCTTTCATCCCTTCAACGTCAAGTTTCCAGTGCCATAAATCAAAATCAAAATGGTCCACCTTAATACTATGTCAAAAGCAACCCACTATCTTTGGAGATATTGAGAACTTTGGTGCCACAAGGTATATAGATCCCTACATTTGAGAAATATTGAGGAAAGGGAGATCCTACTAACCATGTCAATGCATTTTCTTCTTTGTGTAGTGACTTTATCCTTGAGGAAAAACTTTTGGCTAAGCTTTTTCCCTGATCCTTAAAAGATGTTACCTTGGACTAGTTTTCTACATTACCAAATAACTCAATTTGTTCATTTAATGAACTTTTTGAAGCCTTTATTAACCATTTCCAAGTGCATATGGTTCCTGAAATGGCATTAGCTGATTTGATGAGATGTAAGCTAAATGAGGGTGAAAAAGTCACTAACTTTATTTCACGTTACTAATCACTTTATTCCCAAATTAGTGTGTGTAGTGTAGAAAAATGTATACCTTTGCATTTTCACACTTAATTTGGACCTATTTTAGCACCCCTTGCATTAAATTCCATTTGCGTCACCTATTATGCACCCCTAAGACCCCTTTTGGTGCATCCTGAGGCATATTTCAACTATAAACCTGACCAAAATCCACAAATAACCTTTACTCTTGGCAACCCAACTTTTAAAATTACAAAATAAGCCTTGTGGGACCAAGAGACCCTTGTTGGTGTCTTAGTCCCACTTAGTGGGACCAAGATGTTTCCTAGGGCATCTTAGTACTCAGGGCTTTATTTTCAAGAATTAAGAGTGGGAAATGAAAATATTTGAATTAATTTGGAATTTTGTTGGCCTTTGGGATCTAATAGCTGGGAATTATTAGATAGGAATGCCTATAAAAGTAAGATTCACACCCATTTTTCACATAAGGTGAGAAGAAGATAAGAACAAGACATAAGGAGTTTGTAGGAGAGTTTCAAGAAGCAAGGAATTGAAATCTTGGAGGAACCTTCTATTGTGTTTCTGTAGGTTTTCCAAATCCATTTTCAAGTCAAGATCTAGCATTGACAAAGTCTAATGATGGATGCCTATAGAGGATCATGAGAGATTCTAGGTTGGAGATGCAAGTAGCCATACTTCCAAGCATAAGGAAGTTTGTTTCTTGATTGATTCCATCTCCCATTGTTGTTCTATTTTTCTACCTAAGGAAGGTATATTTCATGCTTATAGCCTATTGGGGTGATTTGAGATATCCTTTGTAGGTCATTTTCATGTGTACATCTTATGAATTATATTCTAACACATTTGAATAGGGTTTCTCCATGTTCTAGCTTGCATAATCTTATATGTGCACTTAAGATTAGGGCTCACACACATTTCCATTTTTAGATCTATGCATTTTTATCAAAGTTTAATTACTAAACAAGGGGTTTGACCAAGGAAAACCCCCATAACCAATCAATCAAATTTACTTTGTTTTGCAGACCTTATTTATAAGTTCGGATATGAAGAATTGGTGAAGAAGAAAGTGCAGACATTGAGCCTTAGGGTCACTTTTAGAGATTTCAAAAATTAAGATCAGGACTAAGTCACCACCTAGGGTGTCTTAGTCCTCCAAGTGGAATTTTGTAGAGATTCTTTCAAATTTTGTTCTAACATTTGAAGATTCTACATTTCCTTTGAAAAATAGTAGCACGACTAAGTCAATAGTAAGGGCGTCTTAGTCCTCCCTAGCATATTTTGACAACATTTTTGCATTTCTAGAATCCTCATCACATTTCCAAACTTCCAAGGTACACATACCCTAGCTTGTTGCTTAATTCCATCATTTGCATTCATTATTTGGCTTGCATTACTAGGTTTTGTAAGTTGAATGTTAAAGTGTCTTTTCCAAGCTTTTTCTTGGTGGTGAACCCCTTAAAGCTTGAAGAACCCCCTCCTAGGTCTTCCTTGTTGAGAATTGACTCACCTTTGAGGTTGATATTCAATCCAATTTGGGATCCTAGGACATATTTGTGCGACAATTAGAAAATAGTGGTCCAACAACATCACTCATTTTTCTTATTATTCATTTTGGTGAACTTGACGTAATTAAAGCATAGTGGTACATCACCAACTAGCAATATCTTTCCTACCTTGCACATTTCCACTAGTGATCCTTATACCTATGTGGCATCTAACCTTATATCTCCTCCTATAAGAAATCCATTCACTTATCCTCCCAACACATACACACCACCACCATATTCACCTCCATCTCAAAATGCACACAATGACCCTATCCTTAACCACCTTTTACAAAGCCTTTTATCCATTCAACGTCAAGTTTCCACCATAAATCAACATCAAAATGGTCCACCTTCATACTATGTCAAACATAACCCATTATCCTTGGAGATATTGAGAACTCCGGTGCCACGAGGTATAAAGATCCCTAGATTTGAGAAATATGGAGGAAAGGGAGATCCTACTAATCACATTAATGCCTTCACTGCTTTGTGTAGTGACTTTATCCTCGAGGAAAAACTTTTGGCTAAGATTTTTCCTCAATCCTTGAAAGATGTTGCCTTTGACTGGTTTTTTGCATTATTGAATAACTCAATTCATTCATTTAATGAACTTGTTGAATCCTTTATTAACCATTTCCAAGTGCATATGGTTCCTGAAATGACATTAGCTGATTTGATGACATATAAACAAAATGATGGTGAAAAATTCACTGACTTTTCATGTTACCAATCACTTTATTCCCAAATCAGTGTGAACATTCTCGATTCTCACCTTCAAAATATGTTCATAAAAAATTAACAAAGATACGAGACAAGCTTGCCATGATGAAATTCCCTTCATTCATGCACTTGTGCACTGCCCTTCAAGATTATCAAAATTTCATAGATAGTTGTGAACCAAAAACCACCTCTACCCATCCTAAAAAGTCTGAATCTTCAAACCAAAACACCTACCAGCCTTTCAGGAGACAAAAAATTTTTTTCCTTCAACTAAATTCCACTTCCCAACCTACCCAACGAGTTGATACCCAAGTAGCTGCTATAAAGAAGAGTAATCCTTATATATTTGGGGATCTGCAAAGATAATTTACTCCCTTACCCAACATGTACTTCAATAAAATCTTGACTCAACTATTAAACAAAAACATGCTTACCTTACCTCGGGCATTCAACCTCTTGACCCTATAGAGCCGTTACCTTCGAGCTTCATACATAATGCCTATTATGCTTATGACCAACAAAAAGCACATGATACAGAACATTGCAAGCATCTTAAACATCTTGTGCAAGACCTCATTGATTCTAATCATATCCAAATTGGAGGTGTGAATGAAAAAGTTAATAAATTTGTAGCTCCTCCTAACCAAAACTTACAAATCTTTACCAATCCCATGCCTAACAATAATATTTCATTTGTTAAGCCTAGTAAAACAAAGCCCGATGTGATGATCTTTGACACAAATGATGAGAACAAAAAGAATAACAAACAAAATCCTATGGATGATGATGAACAAAATCCTATGGATATTAATAGCTAAAGTCCTTTTAATACAATGATAGGAGTGATTTAAATCAAGCCTTGTAAACAATAAACCAAAATGCCTATCGACATTACTCATAATAAGGAGAATAGTGGTTCATCACCACTAAGGAAAGCAATTCTAGGTTGGAGATGTAACTAGCCATACTTCCAAGCCTAAGGACTTGTTTCTTGATTGATTCCATCTTCCATTGTTGTTCTATTTTTTTGCCTAAGGAAGGTATATTTCATGCTTATAGCCTATTGGGGTGATTTGAGATCTCCTTTGTAGGTCATTTTCATTTACAACTTAGGAATTCTATTCTAACACATTTGAATAGGGTTTCTCCATGTTCTAACTTCCATAATCTTAGACACACTTGGGTATTAGCACAAAGTTGTGTCACACTTTCGGCCAACTTATCAAGACAAGTGAATTTAAAAGTATTTTTAACTTAAAATTAATTTTGGTCAAACATATGATCTTGTAAGATTCATTATAGCTAAGTTATATGAACGTCCACAACTTTTCCAACTAAAATTGTTGGCTAAATGCATATTTAGACCACTTTGAGTCTAATTTACCCAAAAAATAAAATTCTTTGAAAAACTTGATGTTTCAAAAACTTTTACTCATGTTAAAAACATTTTTCTAAAAATATAAAAATACCCTTTTGTAGATCCATAAGTTTAGTTTTAAAAAATGTATATATTTTAATAGTTTAATTATTAATTATATTTTTCTTTTTATTTTTACTAAATGTACGTTATCAACACAAAACATTAGGTTGATTACCATGTCTAAGAAAAATAGTAAAACTTATTAAAAAAAATTGAAAAAAATATGATGCCCTAGACACAAGACTCTATATAAAGATGGTATATTTATTTTTCTAGTTTAGATAAATACTTAATATGAAAGTTGACATTGAATGGAAACAACTAAGTTTTATAAAGATTGATGTCTCATGTAACTTCATTTTTCAACATTTTATTAGCAACTAAATTATAGTGTTAATTTATAAAAAATATATTCAAATAATTTTTAATTTTTTCAAAAAAATACAAACATAAAATATACTAAAAAATAAATATTTTATTAGTTTACATCATTTCAAAATTCAAAACATATATATCACTTTTTAGTGATTCAAGTTTAAAGGTTGGATCAGTGTTGGTTGGTTGCTTTATAAAAGTGTGACACAACTTTGTACTTTTACCCACTTAAGATTAGGGCTCACACACATTTCCATTTTCAAATCTATTCATTTTCATAAAGGTTTAATTACCAAAAAAGGGGTTTGACCAAGGAAAACCCCTATAAACAATCAATCAAATTTCCTTTGTTTTGCAGGTTATTTACATGTTCAGATCTAAAGACTTGGTGAAGAAGGAAGTGCAAAAATTGAGCGTCATGATCACTTTCAGAGATTTCAGAAATTTAGACCGGGACTATGTCACCACCTAGGGCGTCTTAGTCCTCCAAGTGGAATTTTGCAGATATTCTTTTGGATTTTGTTCCGACATCCGAAGATTTTGCATTTCCCCTGAAAATAAGTAGTGGGACTAAGTCAACAGTAAGGGAATCTTAGTCCTCCCTAGCATATTTTGACAACATTTTTACATTTCTAGAATCCTCATCACATTTCTAGATTTTCTAGGTACACATACCCTAACTTGTTTTTGCTTAATTCTATCATAAATGCATTCATAATTTGGCTTGCATTACTAGGTTTTGTAAGTTGAATGTTAAAGTGCCTTTTCCAAGCTTTTGCTTGGTGGTGAACCCCTTCAAGCTTGAAGAAACCCTTCCTAATTCTTCCTTGTTGAGAATTGACTCACCTTTGAGGTTGATAGTCAATCCAATTTGGGATCCTAGGACATATTTGAATGACAATTTGGGAAGAGTGGTGTTATATGACCTAGGCCATAAAGCACCCATTTCCCCTATTGTTCATTTTGTTGAACCTAACATTTTAGAACATTTAGTTTTTTTGATTTGGATTTCATTCATTCTTGCATTGCATCTTGCATTGGTGAAAGTGCATCTAGGGTTTCTCATATTTGCATTAGTGAAATTGCATATAGGTTGCATTTTTACTTTCTTGCATCATTTCATCTCATTGAAAAATTGAAAAGTACAATGTCAATCATCCTAATTGCATTTAGAAACATTTTTATTACATTCAACATTTTCATTCATTTATACAATTTTCTGTTTCTAAACATCAGGTCCCTAGGTAGGCAACCTGGGAGCACTATTATCAACTCATATTTTAATATTTTTCTAGAAAAAACCTTTACTGGGACTAAAACACCCTTACTGGTGTCTTATTCCCTTTGTGGGTTTTTGGCTCAGAACCCTATCTGAGTTGTTTACTAAGAAATGATGCTAAATAAAACTAGATAATAAATGTATAAGAATGAGTACAATAATGATCATAATAAATGAGGGATATATGGAAATACATGTAGATATGAATAACATACATATAAGTTATGTGAGAATGTGTGTAAATATTTTAATAATGATATGGGAGAGTAAGCTTGAAATTGCACAAGAATGCACTATTTTTCAATACGTAATTTTGTTAAGCCATTCTCTCAAATAAATACAAAATTAAATGAAAATTGTCATGAATATGAAAATTTTAGTAAATAATCCAACTTTACATATAAATTTACATTAGAATAGACACATAATAACATTTTACTATTATTATTTTTAAGGTTTATTAATTTAACAAACTTTTTTAAACAACATAAAGTTGGGATTGAATATGATTGATTTCTTTATTTACAATCAGTTAGATGGAATCAACTATAAGAATAGTTTAACATGAGAACAAAATAGATAAGATTATCAAGATTCTAACCCTCATCACTAAAAAAAAAAACCCTTCACATATCAAACATGACCAATTATCATTACTTACGCATGTAAACAACAAACTGTATTGCAAGCTCAATGAGAATGTACACTTAATAACTAGTGGTCCAAGAATTTAACCTACAGGAGAGAGGGGCCCATAGTGGAGCACCCTAACTTCGTGTTTTTCAAAATCCTACATGGAATTTCAAATCAGTCCCAATTTTGTACAATAGTTTATTTGGCAACTCACCTGCTTAAGAAATTTAATTTTAGGGTCACATCATCAAATATGATGCCACATCAACATGTTTTTTGTTAAGGTATTAAAAAAGGCTAAAAAAAAGTGAGACCATAGTGGTGCACTAAGTCATGTTTTATTGGTGCGCCGATGTGGAATCACATGATTTGTTAATTTGTGTACTTTATGGATAAAAAGTGTTTTGCAATATCAAGATGCTCCACTATGAGGCCCATGAGGACTACTTCCATCCCCACTATTAGAGCCCACTCCACTATAGATCCCTCTCCCTTAACTATCCTTCTCTTCACATTTCAACTTATTCTAGTTTTTGTTGACGACTTAAATACCAGTTATGTAATCCTTGCTGCTTCTATATTTAAAGGCATGTTCTTGTAAACAACGAGTAGTCAAATGCGTGATCTTAAAATTTTAGCTTAATTTCAATATTGTAATAAAATCCTTTTTTTCCATGGTCCTCGCCAAATATCCTGTATTTACCTCGATGTACAATTGGGAGGAGTTTATGAGAACTATGCTTGATACCATGGTAAACGAATATACATTTATTTGTGCAATATAAACTTTGAACTAAATGAAAGAAATATTTAGGGCTGTGTATGTACATTAAAATTAGTCATAGGTCAAGATGACTATCCCAAGGTTATCTTTAGAATGTGAAACAAAAAAACATCGTTATAATTGTTGCCTTTCGCCTCCACAACTCTTCTTTTATAGAGCAGCGTTCTTTACGGGCTCAACGTGTTTAATGTGAAACAACATGGCCACACTTATATTGAACGACCCATTTTTAGGTCATAAAGCCATTTAAGTTTGTTGTATTCAGTCCACCAAGTCTACTTTTATAAAGTAGCCTTGTTCTCAGGTTCAAAGAATTTTTATTACAGGACAAATTTTCTCATCAATATGAGAAGAAGGAAGCTAAAGTCCTCAAACCTGTGAAGGTTCTTAGAAAAACTGTAAAGTTAAAAAGTGGGAAACAGTCTCTAAATTTGACTGTATAAGTGTTCTTACATTATAAGACAGAAGCTTCAATCTAACTCGCTTTTATAAAGCAACTTTAGTTACCTATTCAAACACACGTTTTCTCTTACTTTCATAAACAATTTCATTACAGGGCAATTTTTCTTGAGAAAGAAAGTGAAGTCATGCTATTTGAGAGAATTTCTCGCTATGAAAGCAGTGGCAGAAAAGCTATAAAGCTAAAATTTCGGGAAAAATATGTAACTTGTGGACATTGACCACAACTTTCGCTTTTCTTTCTTTATTTATAAAAATTATTTTAATTGTTAAAGATTTTTTTAATAACTAGTATATCTATTTTTAAAGAGGTGCCTATTTTACTTTATTTTATTTTAATTGAAGCTTAAATGAATCTTAATCCTAATTATATTTAATTGAAACCTAATCTTAATTTAAATGATGTAATTGTAATTGAACATTTAGTTTAACCCAATTTGAACGATAAATTTCTTCTAAAGAATTTAAAGAATTTTTTAATCACATAACATTATTAAAAAAATTTATGAATCTTGAAGGATTTATGAATGTTTGCTAGAAATAACCGAGGTCATAAATATAGTTGAAACTCATTTAAGTTTGTATGAGAAGCTATATAGTACAAATACTAACTAAATTATTTTGTGTACCAAATAAAAGACACTCAAATCTTCTTCACACAACTAAAGCTTTAAACATTGCCGCTTCGTATTTAAGCATATATTTTAGAGAAAAATTATATGTTTTGAAGCTTTGATGATTAATATGAAAATGTGTCATTTTAGTTGTAAATTTTCTCACAATGGACATGGAATTTAGATATGGGATAAGAACACAAAAATAAAATCCTGGAGTACAAGAAAATGGGATTTAAACAATGACAATAGAGGATATCTTAGCAACTCAAATTTGTGAAATACTTGCTAGTATTGAGAATCATGAAATGTAGATAAATCATATTTTTTCCTATATCTCCTTCTTTGGGCCTATCAACCATAATATTACATCTACAAAGGGTAGGGCTCTAAATTGAAGTCGATCTTCTTTCATTCCATAAATTGTTAAGTAACAGGAACTTCAATGAACCTTTCCAATATAAGTTGTGAGATTCCTTATAATGGTAGTGCTCCATTGAATTGGTTGTTTAAACAATAGAGAGATATTTAAAACTAAACTATGACGTTGTACATTGCATATACATGTAGTTTTTATTTGAATATAATAAAATAAAAACTAAAAACTAAAATAAAATGATAAAAATATCACATTCTTATCTTTCTAAAAAAAGTGGATTTTCTTTCATAGTGTACCTCATA
>VDFB02300956.1:30587-43634 GCA_007258455.2 Sequoia sempervirens
TTTAACCAAGTGTCTTGGCTATAAATTTTGTTTTTCAAACAATGTTCAATATGGCCAATGCTAAAAACCTCACGAAATCAGAAAGGAAAACCTCTATAATCTAGTAATTGATTCCAATAATGATTTGTAGTTTTGAGGGTAAATTTATCTAGTATACATTTGGAAGTATCAATCTCAACCAAAATGTGAGTATAAGTAGTATGTAAGTAGTTATAGGAGACTTTGTACATCCAAAAAAAAATCTAGGGAGTTACCAATTTCTTCCAAACAAGAATCACACTAGAATTAGAGAAAAAGATTGGGGATTGTAACCCATACAAGTGTAATGGTAAAATATTCATAGGTTGGATTGAAAGTTGGATGCTTTGGCTTGAGCATGAGAATATGTTGGTCATAGCTCCATAGATAATAATAGAGTACAATGTTGAGATCCAAAATATTGTGAAAAAGTACCACCAAAAAACCATGAGCACAATGGTTAATTTAAAGATAAACTTTTAAAATGGGAAACCAAGTGTCGATAATCCATTTGTGAAGATTAAACAGGCATGGATAAAAAAAATTGAATCTCTTGATCAAACCCTTATGAGAAAAAATAATTCATTTTTAGCCACTTCCCTATTGACATCATCACATACATCTACAATAGGGAACAATTATATGACATAGTGAAGATTTTTAACTATCTAAGAAAAGCTAGACACCTGAGTATCAACACACTTATAATATCCCACCTAAGATGAAATCACAACCACCTTTAACACCTTCTATTTACAAGTTTGATTCCCTATCATGAGCTGTAAATCCCTAATATTTTTTTTATGTCCTTCAATATCTATTAGAAATAATCTTAGATTCCAACTATGGAGAGGAAAAAGAACAAACCCTATCTTCTATGAAACCTTGTAGTGACAACATGACAAAATTTGATTATAATTTAATATTTTAATGTAATATTACTGACAATATTTAAAGGTTTTATTAAATGGTTTGTAGGCACAAATAATTATAATTTAATGGTTCAACAAATGATTTTTTTGTAACTTCAATCCTATGATACTCTCTCTCTCTCTCTCTCCCCCCCCCTTTAGAAAAAAGGATAAAATCAAATTGAGAAAAACAAATCCACATTAATTTACAAGATGGTAATTTATAGACATCCATAACTACCCAATTAGATAAAATAAAAAAATAAAAGGAAACAAACCCATAGAAAAAGATATTTCATGATTCAAACATGAATCAAACTCCCAATAAGAGTAAAAATGAAGAGCTTAAGCTTAGTAATGATGAAGTAATTGGAGAAGCATCTTGGATTTAGTCAAGGGAAAAGATCCTCAATCCATGTCATTTCACTTATCAAGATTTTAAAAAGCCCATTTAGCTAGAAAATTGACCACAATATACAATTCCCTAGGGATATGAACAAAAGAAATGAATTTAAAATTAGAAAATAGACACAAAATATTCTCATCAATAGAAGCCAATTGCTAAGAAATATTATTAGAAGTCTCTTTATTCAAAAGAGTAGCCAAGATCATAATATTCATCTCACAATTTTTTTTTTTCCAACCCAACTAGTAAGCTTTAGTCACTACAATAAGAAAAATATGAGCCACTACTTATTTATTATCAAAAAATCCCATAGAAGTAGAAAATAAGAAATGATCCAAACCTCGATTATCTCCTCCCACTCCATGAATTCCCACAGCCCCTAGGTTAGCTCTTGAGGATCCATTAGATTAATTTTAAAAAAACTTGGAGGAGGACAAGACTACTTACCAATTCTACTCACTTTTTAGAGGAATTTAATTGAACAAAATTCAAATAAATTGTTAAAGTGGATAGACCTAGACTACAAGAAATTTGAGAGTCAAAAGGGAAAACAATTATTCAAGGGAGCATTTAAGAACATCAATTTCCTAAAATAAAAGCATTATCTTCTACCAAACTTGAATAAGAAGGCTCTAATGATGTTGAAAAATCCTATGGTTCCTCTCTAGTAAAAAAAAATTAGAGAATAAAAATAGGAGAAAGATCCAAAGAAACAACCAAAGAAAATACCTTTTTGTTGGATGCTCCATAGTAGCCCAAAATTTAATTAATAAAGAAGTATGAATTATATGCTTATTCCATATTCCCCACCACAAGCACTAGATTTCTAAGGAAAAAGGACATTGAAAGAAATAGATGTGGAGAATTTTTCTTGCTACTACTACACATAACACATTTAGAGGGATCAATAAGTCCTCTCTTTAAAATACTATCTCAATTGAGGTACTTATTTTTTACTTAAATTTGAAATGAAAAGATTGTACTTTATCCAACTAAATTTGTTCTAGATTTTCCACCACTATGAAAAATCTCTTTTCACTATTTATTTGCTCAATATATTGATAGATAAGTTTTTTTGACTAAGTTTCTTTGGAATCATTACCCTAGAAAAGATCAAACTTCTCTAGACAACTACAAGGCATGTTAACAAGAATAGAAGCAAGAGTAGCCTAAGATGTAGAAGATCCACCTATAGGACTAATAATGAGATCCTTTAAATGGTATATATAGGATCTTCACAATCAAGTAAAATTCTTAAAATCCTAAACTTTAGACCACCCTAAAAATCCTAAACTTTAGACCACCCTAATGTTCTTATGTAGATTTAAGTGCAAGATGACAGACCACCCTAATGTTCTTATGTAGATTTAAGTGCAAGATGACAATGTTGCAATTAACATGACCCATTTGTAGATTCTTTTGGACCACTAGGATAATGGACCTTGCACTATTTTCAAAGTTCTACCTCCCTCATCTTCTTCTTCTTAAGGACAATAGTGAGGTTGCAACCAACCTACTAGAAGATAATATGGTTTCTAGTGTCATAGCTCTCAATCCCTAAGTAATATAGTAAATGTCACATGCGATTGATATGAACCATCATGATTAACTTTATCCTTATTCTCATGAGTGTGGTTCTCCTAGTTGGCTAAACTCTAGAAAGATTCCTTGGTTGGAGCTATTAAATTCTATAATTTGTGCTAAACAACCTTTGGAGGAAACTCTTGAGGAATATGATGTGTTCATTTTTCTAGGAGCGAACTAATGATATTCTTGCAATCCTAATGATTAGGGAAACATGATGATAAAGAGCCCCATCTTGTTGGTCTTATATTAGCTAATTATTATTTTAATGTTATATTCAAGATTGACCCTTTGAACTCATATATTTAGCTTAGACTTGGTCCTATTTAAAATTTCATGGTACATACCTTTATAACAATACTATTTTAATCAATCTAAAAAATAGATTATGCATCACAAATAAAATTCACTAAAATAGGTGGGAGGAAGGGTGGGAGACTTTCCACATGGGATTGGGTGAAACCAAAATGGTGGTTTACAATTGAGAAGAAGAAGTAAAATGAGATTTTTAAAAGTTTCAATGGGAAGGTTGGTTCAGTCGAACTCACATGTTCGACCGAACCCATAAAGTGGTTCGGTTGAACCATATAGTTTGACTAAACCTATGGTTCGGCCAAACCACTTTAAATTCAATGGGGAAATTAATATTTAAAGGGGTTCGATCGAACCCCTTTGAATTAGGGAATTTTTAAATCAAACCCTATCACTGTCAAACAAAAAATGACAAACTATCAGACAAAGCTCGTGCACGGTGAACAACAAATGTGAACGACAAGGAACAGTGAAAGTTTGCAATGGGGCCACCATTTCAACTTGAAATATCAACTTGGACGTCCATTAGTAGGTTGGAATTCTTTGGCATTATTTCTCTATGAATCACAGTGATTTAAAATTTCATTTGTTTGCAAATTTATAAACCCCAATGGATTTCATGAGACCAAATTTTTGTTGTGAAATGAAAACAAATTGAATGAAATGAAAATTCCAAACAAAATTTTCATTTGAAACTTGAAGGCACATTATGAGAAAAAAATTTATTGTTTATAATGAATATACCCTATTTCAAGCTCCCATTTTGGCTCACAGCTATGAATTGCATTTGCTTGAAAGTTTCTAAAACATTTTAAAAACAATACCCATTATTTAAAATTTGGATTTACAGCTACCAATTTCATCTTCTTGAAAGTTTCTAAAGCCTTTTAAACAAATTCATTTTGTAAAATTGGGCTTTATAGCTGCCAACTGCATTTGCTTGAAAGTTTTTAATATTCATTTGGCTTTACAGCTACCAATTGCATTGGCTTGAAATTTTCTAATATTTTTCCCCAATAGCAATGCATATATGCATGATATTATAAAAAAATTGGGACCACATCAATGCTTCTTTTTCATAAGAACACGTACCCCAATTGGGGCCTCAACCTTTGTAAAAACACTAACTTCTATTACTAATTCATTATATCCTTTCTTATATACTAGCATTAACCTAGCAATGAGATCTTCCTACTATTATTTTTGTTAATATTTAAACCAAGTTTACTCAAACCTCTAATTAGAATTTAAAACTATTAGAATTATGAAGAAAATAGTCAACATCTATAGCCCAAAGATTCCCCCAAAATATATAATCAAAATTTAATTTTGTTCCATCTTGAGGTAATTCCAACCTACAAGTATATCTATTTTTCAGTTCTCTTTATATCCATTAATAGATTGTGTTGAAGGCATTGCTTAAATTATCAACATGGAGATATTATTTGTGAATATTATTATAGACTTATTTTTCTTGTAAACTTGAATTCAAAATTATACTTGAATGGAACCTTAGAAAAATTAATAGGCTAGATTTATTGCTTCTCTATTATTGGTTGCATAACACTATCTTAATTATTCTTTGGATAAATTTTTATCTAAGTGATTGAAATGTTCAAATAAATTTTCAAATTGGTCACTCCATGAGTCTAGTTCTAGAGAATAATTTTAAGAATAAAAATCTATTTTTGTTTAGTGAATCAATAAATTACATCACCTCTTAATTGGATGAATTGTTGTAATGGAGTGCAACAAACCATAGTTTTATATAAATGATATCACATTTTTTGTGGCATTTTTCCAAATAATTTGTGTGGTGTTTATATGCATGCCTATTTTGCATACATTTAAGTAAAACTAGGCATAGTAAAAAATTCTACTAAATTGAGCAAATATTATTCAATGAGTGAATAATATTTGTAAGAGGAAGAAATGAAAAATAAAATAGGTTTGTATTCTTTTCAAAGAGAAAATACCAATAAAAGTAACATAACTTACAACATTAAAGAAGAAAACAAATAATATGTAGAAAAACATTGCAAAGTTATATTATGATAAATAATATCAAGTAAATAAATTAGAATGTGCTTGAAGAATGAATATAAGTTAAGAATAAAGTAAATCAGAAGAATGTTTTCAAATAGAAAATTTTATTCTAGTCAATAGAAATATAAAAATTGTATGAACAATTGTTGTAGTATATATAATGAAATATTATAACATAAGTTAGAAATAGAATGTTAGATATAACTAGAGCATATAATGTTTTAGTGGCCAAGAATAATAATGTAGAATAAATGTAACATGCAACAAAGAGAAACCAAGTGTTGTAGTGTAGGAAAATAAAAATAAATAGTAATTTTGTTTCATGCAAGAGTAGAATGAAGAATGCTCCAATGTAAAGAATATATAGAATATAAGTGTCGAAAAAATACTATTATACTACATTTGTAGAATTTTAAGGATTAAATGGAGTGTATGAGGGATATATTACACTTTTGCATATAAAAGTACATAATGCCTTTCAAATTTGAATAAAAAATAGAGATTGGTGTTAAAATAGGGAAGAATAGAATGTAATGGGATGAGATAAAGTTTTGGAAAAAATGTGTTAGAAAAATTGGACAAATAATGAGAAAAAAAAATAAAATTTGTAGATATTTTTTCAATCCTTTCAAAATTAGTTATAAAAAAGGACATTTTTGAGATGTTAAGAATAAAATCCAACATATTATGAAAATAGAGAAAGCTATTATAAGACATTGTATGATTAGAATGAAAATTCTTTCTTTTGTTTCTTGTAATGGTATCAAGAATGGACTATTGTAAGTATTTTATAAAATAGTAGCAAGAGGAACATGCATTTCAAAAATATAGTTGTATGATTAGAATGAAGATTCTTTATTTTGCTCCTTGTAAAGATGTCAAGAATGGACTATTGCAAGTATTTTATAAAATAAGAAGATTTATCATTTTAAAATTGTAGTGAGAGAACATGCATTTTGAAAATACAATAATTTGTATTAAAAAGTAGTTTAAATAAAAAATAAAATGATAAGAGGATAATTGTATTTGAGTTTTGATAAAATCTTTAATTAATTAAAGATAAATTTAATTAAAAATAATTTAAAATGTCTTAGTTAGTTAGAATTTTTTATTCAAGTAAGAAGAATGATTTAAAAAAAAAAATTGTTAGGATATTTTTAGAGTCATGAAGATGTTTATATAATTGTGTATTTAATGTTTGAAACAATACATAAATAATAAAATGTTAGAAGATGAAAAATACATAAAAATATGAAATTTAACATAATTAAGTAAGAAAATATGAGATTGCCACTTAGATCTAGGAGAAGGTTAGGAAAGAGGGTTAAATGGGCCCTAAAATTATGCTATGGATATAGATGCTAAAATGTGAGCATGAAATATAAATTAATATTGTAGTGTATGCAATTCTTGACATCATATTTTCCTTCACTTTAACGAGCTAATGTCACTATATGATAAAACATAATTAAAGTATAAAAAATAAATGCTAAAAGAAAAACATGAAAATAATCAAACATTTTGGATACATAGAATGATATACAATGTGTTTGATCAAGGAGTTGATTCCCTTGAACTAAGATATGCAAAACAAGCATGTCGAAAAACACAAAAATCTACAATATATATATATATATGTTAGAATAATACAACCAATAATACAAAGTATGCCAACAAATCATATATAATCCAACATAAACATTATGCATATAAAAGGAAAAATGCCAAAATTATAAGGGTTGTGACAGTATATGCCCTCTTAAATAATTGTATAAAAGAAATATATGTAGTTATTTTTAAGGTAACTAGAGGGGAATATAAAAATAAAAGTAGTTCATCACTAATTTTACAATAATACAATAGATCATTATCTAATGTAATCATGAAGTTTTTACTTCCATATAAAAAACTTTACATATTGGTGGAATTAGATGGAACAATCCCTATTCCATGAATCAAAGATTTTCAATGAAGGAGTTTATAATAAGAAATTTATTCCCTATCATAACATGGTATAACAAGTGAAGAGAAATAGGGCTTGATTCTAGATAAGAAAATAATAGTTCCCAAAGGATCTCATTGGATAATAACAAAACCTTTAATATAAAATTCATGAAGAGTAAGATTAGAAGTATAAACAAAATTATATTTTAGGAATTAATGACTACAAATATTAAGATTAAAAACCAT
Source organism: Sequoia sempervirens (assembly GCA_007258455.2). Lineage (NCBI taxonomy): Eukaryota > Viridiplantae > Streptophyta > Pinopsida > Cupressales > Cupressaceae > Sequoia > Sequoia sempervirens. The sequence continues at coordinate 38,055 of VDFB02300956.1, forward strand.
TTTTAATCAATGTATACTTAATACTCATATAGGTTTAGTACCAAAAATGATTAGAAGATAAATAATCTTCTATTAAACCACATTGAAGTGAATTTTAGATGGAAGAAATGTAATCTCCATAAGGTCAATATATAATACACCCAATTTGGGAAACTATTTCAATAGGCTTAGTAGAAGACGGAATATGGATCTTTTGTATAGAATTATGAAGAAACTCATGATATTAAGATATTAAGTTGAAGTTTAAATAATATCCCAAAGACAAATATTATACTAAATTTCTTTTATACTATTATACTCTTTAGTGTTCTTAGAGGAATACAAGAAGTCAACATGAAATACTTGGATTAGATAAAGGAAGAGAAACAATCTTAGTGTTGGTTTGTTAGTTTCACCAAGTGTTATAGGTATTCATTACTACATAAAATTTAAAAATAAGAGTTTCAAGTATAATCATCAACAAAATAAAGTTTGAAATAAGATGGGTCAACAAGGGATAATTCCTAGGTTTGTTAGGAATACCTACCTAGATCATGAGAAGTAAAGAAGACGGTGGGATGAAGTAAATTACCCACACAAAGACTTGGAACATCAAGGATTGATCATTGTGCATCATTATACAAAGCTCTAGTCCATTATATCTAGTTGTGGAATTTGTATAGGCAACTTTTAAATTTTAAAAAATGTAAGAGTTGATTTATTTTACTATAATATCCAAGAAATTTATAAAAAATAAGAGTAATAAAATAATTATTAAATATTATCTAAATGAGTAAATATAACCATATTTTCATATGGAGGATTTTATATTATCTATATAAGATTTGAGATAATAGAAAAAATATGTACAAAGATTAAATCAAGTCATTTTCTCCTATTCTTTCATTATTTCTTTCTTTTTTTACTAGGGTTAAATCTCCATCTAGGTTTGTTGTGTACTTATAAGAAACCTTTGTTCCTTAGTATCATGTTCCTGTACATTGTATGGTAACTTTCATGATAAATATTATGTGCATGTGTCCCTTCCTCCTATCAAATTTTCTTTATGGATACATGAGGAAGTTTATTTCTAATTTTTTGGTTTCCTCCTTATCAAAATATTGCTTCAATAATTTAGAAATCATATTTACAAGCTTATATTATCTCTCTCATTTTCTTCTCTTATTTGTACCTTCAATAATGACTAAATTGATTATACATGACCACCAATGTTAAGTAATGATGCTTTCCCTTTATTACTAGTTGTAGGAAATAAATCTTAGATACAACCTTTATCAATATTTTTTAAGTCTTTAATGACACATTTTGTACTAGAGTGCACACTTGTAAATTTAAAATTTAAAACTGTTTTAGATTACATGTTTTGTGTGCAATCTAGTAATTTGAATGTTTTGATTATTAAAAACTAGATAAATGTTGAATGTTTTTTTGTTAATGGTATGAAAATATTATTGATGAGTAGATATATTATTACAACTATTTTAGATTTCTATTCCCTATATCTAGAGATATATTATTTACCAAGGTCTCATTGCTCCTTTAGGTGTACATACATATATATAACATGGAAAATGCAAATGTTCCACCTAAGCTAGAAGATTTATTTGCAAATACCACTAATGAGATTAAGAAATTGAGAGACTCATTAGCACAGGGTGCAAACCCAAGGATATATTCTGAACCATGATGCATGTCAATATTACATAGTCTAGAAAAACTAAGAGATGAACTTGAGAGGACTAGTGCGTTTTCCCCAGATAGAGTAGCTGCTATTCTTTCCCGTATATGGGAAGAAGTACATGGTGGCGTTCCCCTTAAACAAATACAAGATAGTGTGACCAAATAAATGATAAAAAAACACTTGTTTTCCATTCTATCAAAATCTACGTAAGGTTAGGGGATAAGAGGTCACTATATGTGTTGATCGTGTTATGGCCTCATTGATCTACCCACGATTTCTCTTAGCACATGGTCAATACCCAAAAAATGACCAGATTCCATTGTATTTTGTTCAACAATTGTATCTTGAGGTCCATTTGGGCCTCAAAGTCAACTACCTGGACATTCCACCATATGCTAGTTAGGGGTATGGTAGGATTTCTTATAGGCCCACCTATTGTCAAGTAGATAGACTAGCCCAAGTGTTTAGGGTATTGGTTGGCGAGATGTATCTTGCTATCACCCTAGCTCTAGCCCCCAAAATAGATGAGGTTGTCATTGCTTCCCAAAAGGAAGCAATTGACACTGTAGGTGACATTGCAGCTACCACAACTAGGATATCTACTGATCATGTAGGTTAGTATTTGATGTCTAAAGGTTCTTGATCCATGCCATTTTCAGCATAGTGGACCACCATGGATCATTATACAGTGACAAACATCCCTACTCCCACATAGCTTGAGGCACTTACATGAGATATGGCACATAGGACTCTGCATTGTTTAGCTGAGGACCTCTTGGAGGCATATTCCTTCATTGCATCATACTATGGGATCAGTATAGAGTATGTTAGAGATCATTTGAGATGCAGAGGTCATTCACTTCTAGGATCCCATCACTCTCAACCCAACACTAGTGCACATCAGGATCCACCTACAAATCATTCGGCAGCTGCAAAAACTATGGGTTTTACTGAGATATTGATTGTTTCTGGTTCGTCATCATCAATGCCATCTCACCTACATAGTCCTCTTAACTCATCATTTATGGAACGATATGGGGTAGATCAGATGGATGCATATGTTGGTTCATTGCTTGACTGTATAGTTGATCTGGTGGAGGTAGTTGTTTTAGAGGACTTAGGTCATCTGATATTAGATGATGTGCATGTATGTTTGCATGTGCATGTTTCAATTCCTTTTTAATTATTTTTAAATTTTAGTTTTAACTAGATATTCATGTATTGATATATATTTATATATATTATAGGTGGACATAACTCATGTCACTCCTAGCCCTGTTCCTCTAGATCATGTACATTGACGTGACTCTATGGATGAATTTATTGCCAATGGACATGTGAGTTTTAAATTTTGATATATACATGTGTATATGTACATGCATATGTATGCACATAGATCTAGATAGATATTTAAAAAAATACAAGTACACTTTTAAAAATAACTTTCATAAAATTTATTTAATATAAATTATGTGTTTAACACATTTTGTACACTTTTTTATTTGTAGGGCTCAACACATCCATCAGAGCAAACCATTCTCACTCAGATGGTCGTTCGACTATGAGTCAACATTCATAGTAGGCCCTATACTGGATTTATGATCTTTATTACATGTATTTTCTTATATGATGATCTTTAGTATTCGACATTTGATGATCTTTGCTTATATACATACATTTGGCTCTTTTCTTATAACATGTTGCATGTTTATACATTGAATCTATTTACATGTATGTATGTGTTTGCTTATGTTTACATGTTTATATGATATATGTATACATTTACTTATATTCAATATACATATATCTGCTTATTTGATGATCTCTTAGAACTTACATTTCCTTATATAATATACATTTTATCTCTAGTAGAATTTTAGGAAATGAACATGCCACTTTATAATTAAGTTCATTCATGTTCACCACAATAAATAATTTTCACACACACCCATTGAATTTTATAGTAAGAAGTCAAAAATTATAAAATAAATGACTCTCAAGCTCAAGTAAACTAATGATATCTTATAAATGAGTTACAAAATATAATTATAAAGAAGAGGTAGGAACATTCCTTTTATAATTATATACCATCCTTCAAACACTTTCCCTCTAAGTTATAAAAGATTATGTTAAATTATTTCATTAATAATCTCTTAATCTACACCATTATTAAATTATATGAAAATTTTATTCTTCGAAACATTAAGAAAATTCAATTCAAATTATGCATCTATTGTCTTTTTGACAAGTAACAAAATTCTAAAATTACTCTAAGATATATGTTGCATATCTATACACTAAAAAACAAGAAACTCCACAATGAAATAACTTGTTTGATTACCACTTGATTCATTTAATGATCTAGGATGTAGTTATTCCATACACTAGAATAATTTTTTTCCCATATGCATATAGATACAAGCTTATTTTTCATTAAATTCCATATCAAATTGCAAGATTAATTCACATTTATATCACTTGGAGCTTGCAGATTTTGGAGAAAAGGTTTTTGCACATTTATCAAGGAGGCAAATATTGGAGAAGACAAATTTTCATTTTTATTAATCAAGGAAAAATTTGGAGGAGAATTTAACTAAGTTTCTAGAGGATTTGTTTTGACACATCTTTAACTTGAAGAAAATGGGACAACAAAGAAAAAGAAAAAATGTGTCTCAACGAAAATTGTCAGGAAGAAGAAGAACAAAAGAGGCATGAACAAAACTTGGAAAATTATCATAGAAAGAAACAAGGTAAATGCTTGTTTTTTCTCTCTCTCTCTCTCAAGTGTGTGTTTAGGAATTTTATTGACACCTCAATTTGTTTTGCTTATAAATATGAATGCCTTTTATGAAAACCATGTTAGATTTAACTTCAAGGAAACTTTAATACTAAAAAATAGTCTTCTTGCATAGACATTACCTAAATTTCTTATCATCTATTTTCAATTTATTTTGTTCCATGTAATTCTTAAGTTTAAGAATATTTTATTTTATTTGTTTCAACTCCACTTAAATAACGCATAGTTTCTCACTTTCTTTTCCTGCATGTAAATTCATATAAGTAGGAAATTCTCAATTGGAGGTCAAGCCAAATCTAGATGTTGGATCAAAAAAATCTGTTGAAGAACAATGGACCTTAAAGTTATGGAGGAGACCCAAGTTCAAACAATGCTTGTTGGAGAGGGGTCGAGATCACTTCCTTCTACTGGTATGGATGAGCATATAAAACTAGTTGCTCAAAACTTTTGTCACTTATAGCATCATGTCTTATCACTTTGTTTGCTTGCATACATAAAATTCACTTATATAGAATCATCTCTCACTTTTATGTTGAAGTCAAGCCAAATCTAGATATTGGATCAAATGAATCCATTGAAGAGCACATGGACCTTAAAGATAGGGAGGAGACCCAAGTTCAAACAATGCATGTTTGAGAGGGGTTAGGATCATTTCCTTCTACTGTTATGCATGAGCATATAAAAATAGCTAAAAAGGTGATGGAACAAATTTCTTATAGAAATTTAGATCATTTACTTGAAATGGATATGGAGAAGTTGAAATGTTATGCCAACTAGCCTTATAATAAGAGAAAGAGGTAAATGACTAAATTTTTAAATGGAATAATCAATCATCATTTCAATCATCCTGATACACTTGAAAAAACCCAATTGCTATCACATTTACTTCTTCGTAATGAGCTGAAAGAGTCATTACAATTGTTGGGTGTACATTTAGCATCAAATAAGAATAAACACATGGGATTACAAAAGGATATTGCTCAAAATGTTAAAAAGGGTTTAGATTCCATTGGGAAAGGATCTTGATTAGTGGATAAGGCCACTACAAGAAGGGTGATGTTGACATCTATTGTACATCAAGATATAGCAAGAAATAGGAAAA
>VDFB02300957.1:0-14489 GCA_007258455.2 Sequoia sempervirens
CCCTTCATCTAACTTGGAAGATTGTTATGGTATCAGTTACAATCTTCCTACTACACATATGGATGCAATGAACATGTGAACAAAACTGACATATCATACTCTTTCAAGACAGATCTAGGGGTATCTCCCTTCTCTCCACTTTCATTAAGGATTTTTCACAACAATAACATTCAAACTCTCAAGGATTGTGGTGCTCTTTCTTTTGTGGCGGCACCTCATTCTTCTACTTGATACTTCCTTTCATCCATTCTAGGCTCATCTTTGTCCTGCACTAAGTGGGGGGCAAGGGGTTCGATAGCCTTGTCCTCATATGTCACTTGTCACTGTCTCTTTTGACCTAGTCGTTAACCTTTCATGAACATATAAGAGCAAGCTTGGGATGTGGATGACATGTCTTAAGATTGACTCGCATCTGACATACTCTCTTTCTTTATCATAGCTTATCAAAAACATATGACTTAGCATAGGGCTTTTCAGGTAAGCTCTCATGTCCTCTTCTTCAACTTTAAATCAATTACTCACAGTATGGGTGCTCGTAACCACTTTAAAGTGGGTGGCATACATAGACAACATCTTTTTGCAAATTTCGTGGCGTGATTTACTTTTTCTTGTGACATGTCCTCTCCTTGGTGGTGTCATTGGGTTTGATTCCTTTCAAGAGTGTATGATCAACTAAAGTGGTCTGATGTGAATGAGGCATCCCATGAATAATGATCTGACAACCCTGATTTGTCCTCTCTTGGAGACATTAGGTACAATGCTCCCTAAGAAGAAGACCTTGCATGAACAAAGAAAAATCCCCTTTAACAAAATTTTGACATGACATTCAAAACATTTACAAAAATCATTTTCCTTTGTGGTGCCTTATTAAAGTTATCAGGAGGTATAACTTTGATATGGTTGAGCAGGAAGCCCATCTAGCGGCACGACTTTCCCCATAGCCACCTTTGCATTTTTGAATGCATACCAACTAGCGTATGTTTCTCACCTTTTGGGATTACTCACCCCACGGACAATCATAAGTTTTGTGCCCCCAAAGCAAGTACACATTTCTTTATCCAAACAAACAACCTAGATATAATCCACAACTAGTTGGAAAAATGATCGAAGCTCGAACCACCCCTTTCATTTTCATCTTTCTCATTCTTGCCATTGCATGATTTGGTATCTTGATGGTTTGACTTCGGATCTTTGATCTTGAGGGCTTGTGCAACCTCCTTTGATCTTTTTTATTCTTTCTCATTTGCATCTATACACTTGGATCTCTCTTGAATTTCTACTTTAGTGTTCAAGTTTGAAGTAAGTTCATCCTCTCACTAAAGTGGGGGCTAAATGTGTCATAGAGAAAAGGACCCTTTTCTTGGCATGGGAATAATTCATGATAAAATGGAGTTAATGAGGCCTTAATCTAGTGTTGTGAGGCATTTTATGCATCCACACTAGGTATTGGACCCTTAATATGCATTTAACGATGTCTTGTAAAGGTGTTGTAAAGTCTTGTAAAGGACTTTCACACTTTTCTAGACTTAATGAACCTATTTCTCCCTAATTCAACATTACAAAACATATTTAATTGCATCTTCACATCAATCTAGAAGGCTAATAACTTAAACCTAATGTTAAACCAGTGTTGTAATGTGTCTTGCACATTCACATTGGTTCTTGTGCCTTCCTAGGCTATGTGGACCTCATTTGAATGATGTAAAGTGTATTTAATCACACTTTCACATTGAATTCTATGTCCCAAGCTCTATTTGAAATTCAAATCATCACAAACAGGCCCCTATCAACCCATATTATGCATCCTGATGCTTAAATTGATCAAATACCCAACAAACTTGTAATTTAAACCTTATTTCCTTATCTCTTGGCTTCCTAGTTGTCAAAATGGCCTCTATGGGACCCATTTACCATGCATGGTGAATCAGCCCCATCCAGGTGGAACCCATTCGCCATGTGTGGTGAATTAGTCCCATTTGGCCCCATTTTGACCTTTAAGCAGGAAAAAAGTGAAATTTAAGTTTAATATCACTTCATGTTGGCCTGTGATGAGGTATTAATAGGTAAAATAGGTGAATTGACTATAAATACAAGTATTTTAACTCATTTTCACATCTCTTATCATTATTCATTCACCAATCTTCCATCTCAAGTCAAGCAACTTAGGGTTTTATCATTTCAAGGCATCAAGATATCAATTTGCAAACATTTAAGGTAAAATTCTTCATGTTTTATTGCAAAATTTCAAGATCAAACATCATGGAAAGGTAATAAACTCCATTATTGCATGTTTCACTCCATTCTTTCATCTTTTTGGTTTAATTACCTAAAAGGGGTTTGACCAAGGCAAACCCCCATGCCCTAACATCCAACATTTCTTCTTCTCTTCTTGTGTGTTTGTAGATTTAGGTCTTTTGGAAGTTTTTAAATCATTGGAGATCAATTTTAAAAGTCATTCAAGTCTTATCTCCATTCAAAAAGTCAAGATATCAACAAAAACTCATTTTCAGACCCATAAATCAGAGTTTCTGAAGTGGACACCTATAGGAAGTCAAAGTACAGATCAGAAGTGTCAGAATCCACCTTTGAAAATTTAGAAATTCAAAAGTGGACTCATTCACCATGGGTGGTGAATGAGTCCTATTTCTAGGTCATTTTTTTGTTTTCTACATTTTCTAACACCCTTTTGATAGAAATAGGTTTCAGCTCAGTTTACTAGAACTGGGACTGATTCACCCAAAATGATGAATGAGTCCCTCCAAGCCTAAAACTCAGTATCAACAAAATTTCAGAAGCAATTTCTAGTCTCCTTCAATCCTTAAAGTGCACACTTCAAGTTTCATTCATTTATGTTTAGCTTTGCATTCATTTCTAGTTCATTTTTGCATTACACATTTATTTTCAAACATCACGTGCTTCTTAGGATTTGCATTCATAATCAATCCATTTTATCAATTAGTAGCATTTAGATCATCTCATTTAGCGTAAATAGCATCATATACATTTTAATTTGAAATGAACCTTTTAGCATATTTGGCCTACCTCTCTCCTTTTAGGTGAAAAATCATAGAAGAGTTAGAGAGTGCATTGGAGCCAAAAATCTATGATTCAGAAGGTTTTGTCATTTGGACTTGATGAAGATTGAATCTTAGTTTTGGATGATCAGATAATTTGTAGTGACTACACTAGTTTTTTATTTTTATTCAAGTGTTGCAAGTGATGCACACTAAGTGGTTACTTATATTTTTCATGACAAGAAAGAACCTACTCTTTGTTGTAAATCTAGAGTCATGTAGAAATTTAAAAAAAAAAGACTTCATGGTAAGAGAATCCTTTAAAGAACAAGTTCTAAAAAGAGAACTGGCAAAAGTTTTAATAAGAATTTGAAAATGTTGTGGGAGGTTGAAATTACAACTAAAATGAGTGATAGAGGTGATACATTTGATAAATCAAATCCAAGTTTAAAAGAAGATCTGAAGCATATTCTTTGGTTTTCAAACCCTAAATTTGTCTTTGGAGTAGCATTGGGATTGTATGATTTGTGTCTTGTTGTCATTGTTGTCCTAAACTCACAACATGATCCTAATGGTTTTCCTCCATTGTCATAGGAACTTGAACATATATCACCTTTGATTGTGTATTATATTATAGATTACAAACTACATAGGTATATGATGGTGCCTTAAAGAATATTTCTACAATAGGAGATGCATATTTTTCTCTTTTTTGAAAAAAAAAATATTTAGGGGAATTTCATATAGTTGGTTTGTGGAAAGAAGCACCAACAATGGGAGGATAATTGATAGAACCTAAAGTAAAGGGGGTAGCCTTTTAGAAGAATAAATAGACAGCCATAAAGGCAACCCCGCACCATGGCAGTCTTGTTGATAAGTTGGGTCAATGAAAAAGTAAGCAATAGGGAACCAACCCTCTCTAGAGGTTGATCTCCACAATTTGATCCCACACTCAAGGAGATCATCCCATGTTTCATGAGGTAGTTGAGTGATTTAATCATCTCAGCAAAGGGTTCACACTTTTGTGACAACTATTTTTCACACACTCGGTGGGACAATTTGAACTATTTCAGTTCAAAATTTGTATTATCATTATTGATATTTAGTGTGTATATCAGCAGTTTTTTCCTTTGGAGGAAAACATTTCACACACCTAGTGACTCAAAGTTCAATCTATTGGTTTTAAGAAGACCAAGTGTTGGTATGTGCTCAAGTTTTTGTAAAAAATTAGTCTTTATTATTCTTATTTTTAGAACATTTCTATAAATTTATAGCTTGTTTGAATGTTGCATAATGTCTTTTCTTAGTGAATCCACAAAAATATTGCTTATGTCACTTTGTATCAACCATACCAAACAAAATATGTTGCTAGTTTTGTCTCAAACAACCTATAATAGTAGGCTATCAACATTCTCATCATGCTTACATCAGCCTAGTATCCCTCAAGAATAGCCTTCTCCACAACTCATACTTCCTCAAGCACCTATTACTCTTCCAGGGACTTATCAAAATTCCCAATATTCTTTTCTATATCAACCTTCTTTTTCTATCACCATTCACCTTTGTAAAGATGGCCCATTATCTACCAAGATAGTTGGTTTAGTGAACAAGAAGCGGAAAGAGGATTCTTTTGTTGTTGGTACACTTACACATGAGGTAGAAAAGGAAAAATCAGAAAAGAAACAAGAGGTTGATGAGCATGAATAGTTAGGAAAATAGGTTGAAGAGCATGGGTTTTTGGGACAATAGGACAGCAAGCAAGAAAGAGGTGACATAAATGAATTTTTAAAAAAATTATTTGATGAAATTCCTTGTTTTGCTGTTGAAAATGAGGAGAATATACCAATTCCTATGTTAACAAATCATTTTTGACAGCAAGATAGAAAGCAATAAATGGGTGGTGAAAATGAGGTTTTAACATTCTTACTTGATGAACTTCCTTGTTTTATTGATGAAGATGAAGGAAGTATACAAAATTCAACCTCATCACAAGTTTTGGGGAACACAAAAGATAACAATCAACATGAAGAGAGGTTTTTTCATGAGCATAAAAATGAAGATAATCTTGTTTTGTAAAATAGAGATGATGTTTACTTGCACAAATAAAGCTACTATGAAGTTAAAATTCATCCTCGTATATAGAAAAACAAGCAATAGGTTGAAGAATATAGATATTTTGGGATGATTTGGAAGATTTTTGTATAGATATTTTGGGATGATTTGGAAGATTTTTTTTCAATATTAGATGACAAGCCAACACCTCTATATGAGGAAAATCATGAACAAAAAGAGAAAAGGTATAAATATATATGTTTTTTTCCAACAATCACAAGTGGTCTTCACAAGTAAGCAAGATGATGAAGAAGTATCCCACAAGCAAGAAACCAGCAAGGAGATCTTAAATTTTATCCTTTCAAGAGGATTTCCTATTAGACATCTAGCTATAATGGAAGTCACCAATGTACCATAAGTCATGCTTGCACCCAAGCACGAAGTTGCAGCTAAAGAAGAAAGCACTAATTCTACTTATCCACTTTAAAATAACTTTTTTCATGACCAATATGAAGAGGTAAGTGGATATGTTTTCTTCCTTCAAGAGTCATTGTAGTAGTTGGTTGAACATTTGAATTTTCCCCACCTCCTCTTGGTTGTCTATAAACATGTGAAGGATTGTAAAATAATGAAAAAGGAAGCTATTTCAAGGAACCAATTAATGGTTTTGTTTGAGCAAGTCATGTTATTGGTTAGGGTATATTAGAATAGGTTTCCTTTTAAGTCAATAAGTGTTGATGCATGTAGTTAGTTTGTTTTTTCTCCAAGTGCCAAAGTGAAGTTAGTTGGTGTTATTTAGTTTTCCTTGAGGTGTTATAGTTTTTTGTAAAGTTTGGTTTTGGGTTTGTTTCGAATATCTTGACTCCTATGCCCAATGGATATGAAAATCTACTAGTCTTATGAGTTTTAGCAGAATTTTTTTTTGCATAAGTGACCAAAGGTTTTGATATTTTGTCAATTTAGAACTTCATTGGTCTAAAGGTTTCCTTCTAAAAGTATTAGGCACCAAAAATACTTAAAGAAAAATCTCATATTTCCCCAAGTCTCATGCTATTTTAGAATGGGAAAATTAAAGCCTTTTATTTTTCTATTGAGAGTTTATATGGTTAGTTGTGTGGAAGATATGGATTATTTCCTTGGTACTATGTATGTTGCATTTATAATAAAACTAGAGGATTCATGGCACGTAGATGAAATTAAGATTTTTCCAAAAGGAATTTTGATAACTGCCTGATGTATCAAGGCACGTTTCATGTACAAAGATAGGCTCCAAGAGTCATGCTAGATCATACTCCTCTATTCAAAAATCTCTCAAAGTGAAATATCAACATGGCTTCAATCATATCAATAGGTATGTTATTACTTTTCAATGGGAATAAAAATGTTGTTGACAGATTTATGCAAAGAGAAACTAATTAGCTCGAAGGGATTTTTATCTTTAAACCATGGATGCTTGCTAGTTATATATTTATGATTAAGGGAATATGAAGGTTTTGTCATTTGGACTTGATAAAGATGGATTCTTATTTTTGGATGATCAAATACTCTATAGTGACTACACTAGTTTTACGTTTTTATGCAAGTGTTGTAGGAAATCCACACTAAGTTGTTTCTCATCTTGTCTATGTGACAATATTAAGAACCTACTCTTTTTTGTAAATGTAGAGTCACATAGAAATTTTCATAAAAAGGAATTTATTGTAAGAGAAGCCTTTGAAGAACAAGTTCTAAAAAGAGAACTAGAAGAAGTTTTAATAAGAATTTGAATAGATTGTGGGAGGTTGGAATTGCAACTAAAATGAGTGATGGAAGTGGTGCATTTGATAAATCAAATCCAATTTCAAAAAAATATATGAATAATATTCTTTGGTTGTCAAACCCTAAATTTGTTTTTGGAGTAGTATTTGGACTATATGATTTGTGTCTTACTATCATTATTTTCCTAAACTCACAACACGATCCTAATGATTTTCCTCTAGTTTCATAGGAACTTGAGCATATGTTACCTTTGATTGTGTGTTATATTATAGATTGCAAATTGCATAGGTATGATGGTGTCTTAAAAGATATTGTTGAAGCATGAGATGCATATTTTACTCTTTAAAAAAAAAATCTTTAGGGGCATTTCATACAAGTGGTTTGTGGAAAGAAGCATCAACAATGAGAGGAGAATTCATAAAATTTAAGGTAAAGGGGGTAGCCTTATAGAAGAATAAAAAGATAGTCATAAAGGCAGCCTCATACCATGATAGTCTTGTTGATAATTTGGGTCAATGACAAAAGAAAGAAATAGGGAACTAGCCCTCTCTCGAGGTTGATCTCCACAATATAATCCCACACTAAAGGAGATCATCCCATGTTTCAAAAAGTGGCTAAGTGATTTAATCAGCTCAATAAAAGGTGCACACTTCCATGACAATAGTTTCCTTAACCCTAAATTAACCTTAATGTTCATTCTAACACTAAGCCTAATTCTAACCTTAACCCTAACCCTTATTCTAACCCTAACACAAATTTTAATAATTATAACCTTAGACCTAACCCTAAATCTAATTGTAATACTATTTTAACCCTAACCCTAATTATATCCCTAATTCTAACACTAATTCTAAACCTACCACTAACACTAATTCTAAGTAATGCTAAACCTATTTCTATTCTAATGATAATTATAATTATAACCCTATCCCTCACCCCATTCCTAACTATAACCCTAACCTTAACTTTAATTCTAACCCTAATGCTAATCCTAGACCAAACCCTAGTTGTACTCATAATTTATTTCTAACCCTAACCCTAACCCTAAAACTATATATAATTGTAATGTTCACCCTAACCTAATGAGATAAAAAAATAAAAAATAAAAGGAAGCCTCTACAAAATAGAAACAAACCCATAGAAAAAGATATTTCATGATTCAAACATGAATCAAACTCCCAATAAGAGTAAAAATGAAGAGCTTAAGCTTAGTAATGATGAAGTAATTGGAGAAGCATCTTGGATTTAGTCAAGGGAAAAGATCCTCAATCCATGTCATTTCACTTATCAAGATTTTAAAAAGCCCATTTAGCTAGAAAATTGACCACAATATACAATTCCCTAGGGATATGAACAAAAGAAATGAATTTAAAATTAGAAAATAGACACAAAATATTCTCATCAATAGAAGCCAATTGCTAAGAAATATTATTAGAAGTCTCTTTATTCAAAAGAGTAGCCAAGATCATAATATTCATCTCACAATTTTTTTTTTTCCAACCCAACTAGTAAGCTTTAGTCACTACAATAAGAAAAATATGAGCCACTACTTATTTATTATCAAAAAATCCCATAGAAGTAGAAAATAAGAAATGATCCAAACCTCGATTATCTCCTCCCACTCCATGAATTCCCACAGCCCCTAGGTTAGCTCTTGAGGATCCATTAGATTAATTTTAAAAAAACTTGGAGGAGGACAAGACTACTTACCAATTCTACTCACTTTTTAGAGGAATTTAATTGAACAAAATTCAAATAAATTGTTAAAGTGGATAGACCTAGACTACAAGAAATTTGAGAGTCAAAAGGGAAAACAATTATTCAAGGGAGCATTTAAGAACATCAATTTCCTAAAATAAAAGCATTATCTTCTACCAAACTTGAATAAGAAGGCTCTAATGATGTTGAAAAATCCTATGGTTCCTCTCTAGTAAAAAAAAATTAGAGAATAAAAATAGGAGAAAGATCCAAAGAAACAACCAAAGAAAATACCTTTTTGTTGGATGCTCCATAGTAGCCCAAAATTTAATTAATAAAGAAGTATGAATTATATGCTTATTCCATATTCCCCACCACAAGCACTAGATTTCTAAGGAAAAAGGACATTGAAAGAAATAGATGTGGAGAATTTTTCTTGCTACTACTACACATAACACATTTAGAGGGATCAATAAGTCCTCTCTTTAAAATACTATCTCAATTGAGGTACTTATTTTTTACTTAAATTTGAAATGAAAAGATTGTACTTTATCCAACTAAATTTGTTCTAGATTTTCCACCACTATGAAAAATCTCTTTTCACTATTTATTTGCTCAATATATTGATAGATAAGTTTTTTTGACTAAGTTTCTTTGGAATCATTACCCTAGAAAAGATCAAACTTCTCTAGACAACTACAAGGCATGTTAACAAGAATAGAAGCAAGAGTAGCCTAAGATGTAGAAGATCCACCTATAGGACTAATAATGAGATCCTTTAAATGGTATATATAGGATCTTCACAATCAAGTAAAATTCTTAAAATCCTAAACTTTAGACCACCCTAAAAATCCTAAACTTTAGACCACCCTAATGTTCTTATGTAGATTTAAGTGCAAGATGACAATGTTGCAATTAACATGACCCATTTGTAGATTCTTTTGGACCACTAGGATAATGGACCTTGCACTATTTTCAAAGTTCTACCTCCCTCATCTTCTTCTTCTTAAGGACAATAGTGAGGTTGCAACCAACCTACTAGAAGATAATATGGTTTCTAGTGTCATAGCTCTCAATCCCTAAGTAATATAGTAAATGTCACATGCGATTGATATGAACCATCATGATTAACTTTATCCTTATTCTCATGAGTGTGGTTCTCCTAGTTGGCTAAACTCTAGAAAGATTCCTTGGTTGGAGCTATTAAATTCTATAATTTGTGCTAAACAACCTTTGGAGGAAACTCTTGAGGAATATGATGTGTTCATTTTTCTAGGAGCGAACTAATGATATTCTTGCAATCCTAATGATTAGGGAAACATGATGATAAAGAGCCCCATCTTGTTGGTCTTATATTAGCTAATTATTATTTTAATGTTATATTCAAGATTGACCCTTTGAACTCATATATTTAGCTTAGACTTGGTCCTATTTAAAATTTCATGGTACATACCTTTATAACAATACTATTTTAATCAATCTAAAAAATAGATTATGCATCACAAATAAAATTCACTAAAATAGGTGGGAGGAAGGGTGGGAGACTTTCCACATGGGATTGGGTGAAACCAAAATAGTGGTTTACAATTGAGAAGAGGAAGTAAAATGAGCTTTTTAAAAGTTTCAATGGGAAGGTTGGTTCAGTCGAACTCACATGTTCAACCGAACCCATAAAGTGGTTCGGTTGAACCATATAGTTTGACTAAACCTATGGTTCAGCCAAACCACTTTAAAGTCAATGGGGAAATTAATATTTAAAGGGGTTCGATCGAACCCCTTTGAATTAGGGAATTTTTAAATCAAACCCTATCACTGTCAAACAAAAAATGACAAACTATCAGACAAAGCTCATGCACGGTGAACAACAAATGTGAACGACAAGGAACGGTGAAAGTTTGCAATGGGGCCACCATTTCAACTTGAAATATCAACTTGGACGTCCATTAGTAGGTTGGAATTATTTGGCATTATTTCTCTATGAATCACAGTGATTTAAAATTTCATTTGTTTGCAAATTTATAAACCCCAATGGATTTCATGAGACCAAAATTTTCTTGTGAAATGAAAACAAATTGAATGAAATGAAAATTCCAAACAAAATTTTCATTTGAAACTTGAAGGCACATTATGAGAACAAAATTTATTATTTATAATGAATATACCCTATTTCAAGCTCCCATTTTGGCTCACAGCTATGAATTGCATTTGCTTGAAAGTTTCTAAAACATTTTAAAAACAATACCCATTATTTAAAATTTGGATTTACAGCTACCATTTTCATCTTCTTGAAAGTTTCTAAAGCCTTTTAAACAAATTCATTTTGTAAAATTGGGCTTTATAGCTTCCAACTGCATTTTCTTGAAAGTTTTTAATATTCATTTGGCTTTACAGCTACCAATTGCATTGGCTTGAAATTTTCTAATATTTTTCCCCAATAGCAATGCATATATGCATGATATTATAAAAAAATTTGGGACCACATCAATGGTTCTTTTTCATAAGAACACATACCCCAATTGGGGCCTCAACCTTTGTAAAAACACTAACTTCTATTACTAATTCATTATATCCTTTCTTATATACTAGCATTAACCTAGCAATGAGATCTTCCTACTATTATTTTTGTTAATATTTAAACCAAGTTTACTCAAACCTCTAATTAGAATTTAAAACTATTAGAATTATGAAGAAAATAGTCAACATCTATAGCCCAAAGATTCCCCCAAAATATATAATCAAAATTTAATTTTGTTCCATCTTGAGGTAATTCCAACCTACAAGTATATCTATTTTTCAGTTCTCTTTATATCCATTAATAGATTGTGTTGAAGGCATTGCTTAAATTATCAACATGGAGATATTATTTGTGAATATTATTATAGACTTATTTTTCTTGTAAACTTGAATTCAAAATTATACTTGAATGGAACCTTAGAAAAATTAATAGGCTAGATTTATTGCTTCTCTATTATTGGTTGCATAACACTATCTTAATTATTCTTTGGATAAATTTTTATCTAAGTGATTGAAATGTTCAAATAAATTTTCAAATTGGTCACTTCATGAGTCTAGTTCTAAAGAATAATTTTAAGAATAAAAATATATTTTTGTTTAGTGAATCAATAAATTACATCACCTCTTAATTGGATGAATTTTTGTAATGGAGTGCAACAAACCATAGTTTTATATAAATGATATCACATTTTTTGTGGCTTTTTTCCAAATAATTTGTGTGGTGTTTATATGCATGTCTATTTTGCATACATTTAAGTAAAACTAGGCATAGTAAAAATTTCTACTAAATTGAGCAAATATTATTCAATGAGTGAATAATATTTGTAAGAGGAAGAAATGAAAAATAAAATAGGTTTGTATTCTTTTCAAAGAGAAAATACCAATAAAAGTAACATAACTTACAACATTAAAGAAGAAAACAAATAATATGTAGAAAAACATTGCAAAGTTATATTATGATAAATAATATCATGTAAAGAAATTAGAATGTGCTTGAAGAATGAATATAAGTTAAGAATAAAGTAAATCAAAAGAATTTTTTCAAATAAATTTTGTTATTGTAGTCAATAGAAATATAAATTGTATGAAGAATTGTTGTAGTATATATAATGAAATATTATAACATAAAGAAATAGAATGCTAGATATAACTAGAGCATATAATGTTGTAGTGGCCAAGAATAATAATGTAGAATAAATGTAATGCAACAAAGAGAAACCAAGTGTTGTAGTGTAGGAAAATAAAAATAAATAGTAATTTTGTTTCATGCAAGAGTAGAATGAAGAATGCTCCAATGCAAAGAATATATAGAATATAATTGTCAAAAAAATACTATTATACTACATTTGTAGAATTTTAAGGATTAAATGGAGCGTATGAGGGATATATTACACTTTTGCATATAAAAGTACATAATGCCTTTCAAATTTGAATAAAAGATAGAGATTGGTGTTAAAATAGCGAAGAATAGAATGTAATGGGGTGAGATAAAGTTTTGGAAAAAATGTGTTAGAAAAATTGGACAAATAATGAGAAAAAAAAGAATTTTGCAGATATTTTTCAATCCTAAAAATTTGTTATAAAAAAGGACATTTTTGAGATGTTAAGAATAAAATCCAACATATTATGAAAATAGAGAAAGCTATTATAAGACATTGTATGATTAGAATGAAAATTCTTTCTTTTGTTTCTTGTAATGGTATCAAGAATGGACTATTGTAAGTATTTTATAAAATACCAAGAGGAACATGCATTTCAAAAATATAGTTGTATGATTAGAATGAAGATTCTTTATTTTGCTCCTTGTAAAGATGTCAAGAATGGACTATTGCAAGTATTTTATAAAATAGGAAGATTTATCATTTTAAAATGGTAGTGAGAGAACATGCATTTTGAAAATACAATAATTTGTATTAAAAAGTAGTTTAAATAAAAAATAAAATGATAAGAGGATAATTGTATTTGAGTTTTGATAAAATATTTAATTAATTAAAGATAAATTTAATTAAAAATAATTTAAAATGTCTTAGTTAGAATTTTTTATTCAAGTAAGAAGAATGATTTAAAAAAATAAAATTGTTAGGATATTTTTAGAGTCATGAAGATGTTTATATAATTGTGTATTTAATGTTTGAAACAATACATAAATAATAAAATGTTAGAAGACGACAAATACATAAAAATATGAAATTTAACATAATTAAGTAAGAAAATATAAGATTGCCACTTAGATCTAGGAGAAGGTTAGGAAAGAGGGTTAAATGGGCCCTAAAATTATGCTATGGATATAGATGCTAAAATGTGAGCATGAAATATAAATTAATATTGTAGTGTATGCAATTCTTGACATCATATTTTCCTTCACTTTAACGAGCTAATGTCACTATATGATAAAACATAATTAAAGTATAAAAAATAAATGCTAAAAGAAAAACATGAAAATAATCAAACATTTTGGATACATAGAATGATATACAATGTGTTTGATCAAGGAGTTGATTCCCTTGAACTAAGATATGCAAAACAAGCATGTCAAAAAACACAAAAATCTACAATATATATATATATATATGTTAGAATAATACAACCAATAATACAAAGTATGCCAACAAATCATATATAATCCAACATAAACATTATACATATAAAAGGAAAAATGTCAAAATTACAAGGGTTGTGAGAGTATATGCCCCCTTAAATAATTGTATAAAAGAAATATATGTAGTTATTTTTAAGGTAACTAGAGGGGAATATAAAAATAAAAGTAGTTCATCACTAATTTTACAATAATACAATAGATCATTATCTAATGTAATCATGAAGTTTTTACTTCCATATAAAAAACTTTACATATTGGTGGAATTAGATGGAACAATCCCTATTCCATGAATCAAAGATTTTCAATGAAGGAGTTTATAATAAGAAATTTATTCCCTATCATAACATGGTATAACAAGTGAAGAGAAATAGGGCTTGATTCTAGATAAGAAAATAATAGTTCCCAAAGGATCTCATTGGATAATAACAAAACCTTTAATATAAAATTCATGAAGAGTAAGATTAGAAGTATAAACAAAAATATATTTTAGGAATTAATGACTACAAATATTAAGATTAAAAACCATTTTCAATCAATCTATACTTAATACTCATATAGGTTTAGTACCAAAAATTATTAGAAGATAAATAATCTTCTATTAAACCACATTGAAGTGAATTTTAGATGGAAGAAATGTAATCTCCATAAGGTCAATATATAATACACCCAATTTGGGAAACCATTTCAATAGGCTTAGTAGAAGAGGGAATATGGATCTTTTGTATAGAATTATGAAGAAACTCATGATATTAAGTTGAAGTTTAAATAATATCCCAAAGACAAATATTATACTAAATTTCTTTTATACTATTATACTCTTTAGTGTTCTTAGAGGAATACAAGAAGTCAACATG
>VDFB02300958.1:0-20624 GCA_007258455.2 Sequoia sempervirens
AATGAGTCCCACTATGAAAATTTAGTAAAATTCATTATCATCCAGTATAGTCTAGAATCATCACACTTTTCCCAGGTGCACTTTGTTTCATCCCATCTCTTTCTATTATGTATATTTTTTCATTTACATAGTTATTTTCATTTCACACTGTGTTTTCAAACAAGTCATAAATCTTAGTTTTGCATTCATTTTTAGTCACCTAGATTAGTCAATTGCATTTATTTAACTTCATTTACATCACATCACATCACACACATCCTAATTTGAGTGATACATAAGCATTTTTTGCCCTATCTCTCTCCTTTTAGGTGAAAATCCCTAGAAGTGCAAGACTAGTCCATAGGGTCCCAAAAATCTATGTTTCATTTTGGTGAACCCAACTTTTGAATACTTTGAATTTTTGATTGCATTCACATATTTCTTCTTATTTTCCATTTACATTAGCATTCAATTAGGATATTGATTTGTTACTACATTCTAGGAATTTTCATTTTGCATTAGTGAAAACTTGATCTAGATTTCATTTTTGCATTACTCCCAATTGAAAAAAGTCAAAATCTGTATTGTACATCTAAAAATTGCATCTTGTAGAGAATTTATATCATCTTAAATTTTTTGAAAAATAATAAAAAACCTCATATTGGGACTTATTCACCACCTCGGGCAAAATAGTCCCTCTACACTTCACTAGTAACTCATAGCAACCGAAGCGCTCAACCTATAGCCAAAGGATCATGAGCAATAGGGACAGTCCAAATTGATGAATACACAATAGTTCCATAATGAATGAAGGTGATCATTTACAAGGTCAAATTGTGAGTCATCAAGGAAATGAATAAAAATGTTAGAGGAAGAAGGGGTCAATATAGTTATGCTCACATGACAATTTGACTGTGTCTTTGTCAACAACCTTTGAGAAAGAATCCCACTTCAACTTCCTTTCTATTGTTCTTTTAATTACAGTTTAGTAGCAAAAGACTCGTTCATCTACTATTCTTGAGGAGAGTGGACAATGGTATTTTTTTTTCCTTTTTAATTTCAATTTTATGTTTTTATGCAAATAAATATCCTCCCATGTCGATATCTAGGAATGGATGGTGAAGGAGTAAATCTAGTTAGAATTGCAGTTGGAGTATATTTCCATTTTTTACTCTTTAGTAAGAAAATTGTTAGTTTACAGTTGTAATGAATATGGATTTTTAAATTGTAAATCTATTGGATATTCCTATCATATTGTGAGCATTCAGTTTTCAATGCAATAAAGATGTTTTCATATTACTATTATGATTAGTTGCTCTAGTAGTTTGTATTTGATTTATTCTATGGATTCAACAACTTGAGGAAGGGTCACCCAAGGTACTATCCACGCACTTCAATTTTTATTGTTAGAGTAGATGTTTCATGTTGTGTTCATTTCAAATAGATTCTTGGCCATATGTGTTTTGTAACATCACTTTGAGTCAAGCCCTAGAGTAGTTAATTAGTTGAGTTGTGAAGAGTCAATAGTTATTGGTATAGTTTATTTCATGGGTTTAGGTTTTAGTAGTTAACTAGTAACAACACTAATCTAAGAGTACCTGTAGCATAGGTGACAGATTAAGTTATTTACTCAATTTTGTAAGTTTATGTTTTGCTTTTCTTTTCAGCATTTCCTGTTTTATGCAAATGTGTAAGCCCCATATATCCAACAATATACGTCATGTAGAGTTCCTAGGTGCACCTACAATGCCAACATCATCACAAGCTTACAAATCCTAGTTGATAATTAAATGAATTCATTACAATGGTTTAGTGAATTGTATAGTTTGGAATCTTCCCTTTGAATTGAGTGTTTATCCATGAAACACCAAGTTTATTGAACATTAGAAAGGCCTTACATGAGTTGTTTTCTATTTATTTCCTATTTTTTGTTGAGCTGCATATTTTCAAGTTTTCCTTTGATGTCATGTCTTTCACCCACTTCCTGATATGCTTGCCATTATTACTTACAAAATATTATTAGTAGGGTATTAAACTCCTTCCTCCACCAATATCACTCCCATCACATCAATAATTGAATTTCTCCCCAAAATTTGATCCACATTTAACATAATTGAATAATCTAAATTATTAGACTTTTGAAGTCTCCATATTCTTCAATTTAAAAAAAATGTGATTTATCTTTAACCACATTTTTATCTTGTCAGCAAACTTCACTTGAGATTCCCACATCATCTCACATACTGCATTGAATATTTGTCCTGCCCACATGTATTGACTTAAGTCGTTTCTTACCCACGACCAACGTCATCCACACGTATAGCATTCAATGATATACATCCTTGATCACATATATTTATCGGATGAGTTCTTACCCATTCCCATTTGAGCCAAATTTCACTGAATGTTCATACACTAAACACCCATTTGAGCACAACTTTATTGAAAGCTTTTTGTTTCACATACCAACTGAGAGCACCAATTCACTGAATGCTTTATTGGTACTAGTTTGTCATTGATTCAATCACTGCTGCATCCTCATCATACTTTGTAGCTGCAGGAGTTCTCCTTGTGATACTTATCATTTTCCTGAAGAAGAAGAGTAAGAGGAGTTTGTCCTTACCAGTACAGCCAAGTCCTCCTGGATGGCCGGTCATTGGAAACATGTTTCAGCTTGGGGACAAGCCCCACCAATCTCTTTTCCTCCTTGCACAGAAATATGGACCTCTCATGATCATGAATTTTGGAATGCAGAAAACATTGGTTGTGAGATCTGAATCCATGGCAAGAGAAGTACTAAAGAACAATGACCAGAGCTTTGCAAGCAGGACAATCAATTCAGTTATAAGCGCACTTTCCTACATATGCACAACTCTATTATGGAGTCCTTATGGCGCTCATTATCGCTTGCTTAGAAAGATCTCCAACACTGAGACTTTTAGTGTCAAAAGGCTCGAGGCTTTGTGACAATTGAGAAGAGATGAAATATTTCACACTGTTGATGAGGTCATGGAGGATTGTAAACAGGGGAATAGTACTAAGATTGGCGAAAGAGTGTTTATGATTTCTCTTAGCATTATGGGTAAGATTATTTGCGGCAAAAATTTGTTGGAGTCAGGCTCTGCACAAGGTACAGAGTTTAAAAGCCTGGTACGAGAAGTCCTCGAGTTGGCAGGGATTCCAAACTTGTCTGACTTTTTCCTTTTCTGGGCAGGTTTGATGTTCAGGGGCTGACTAGGGAAGCTAACAGTTTGGCCAAGCGTTTTGATGACATGTTTAACAGAGTCATTAAGCAGCGACAAGCATAGAGGGCTGATAGCGGCAAGGAAGAAAAGGATTTTTTGGATATAATGTTGAACTTGATAGATGATGGTGCACAACTTACACTGGACAGCATGAAAGGAATCTTCATGGTAAGCCGCATACCAATGATTTAGATTAATTCTTTTCGACTTTCCCACTTATCCAAAACAATATTTCTAATTTCTAAGTCGTTGTGGGTATCTGCAAACTATGTAAAATCTGGCTTGTTTCATTCTCTCTATCCAGAAGATGATTGTAAAAGAGGTTGAACTTTCCACATATCTCTTCATTTTATGGAACTGCCCACAAAAGTTTCTTCATGCACCATGATTTTTCACGTCGTATACATGGTTTTTTATGTTCCAGTTTTGTTAGTAGTTCAACTTATACTGCAGGAAGGGTAATCTCAAATCCACAACGTTGATTAATGTTGGTAACAACTACTACATTGAGGGGTTTTTTAAGACGATAATTTAAGACAAAATACTAATTTTGTCTTAAATATATTTAAGTTATATTTATTTATTTATTTTGTCTTAACTTAAGACAATAGAAATTAAATATATTTAAGTTTTTTTTTTTAATTTTACATTGTCTCAAATTAAGACAATAGAAATTAAATATATTTAAGTTTTATTTTTTATTTTACATTGTCTCAAATTAAGACAATAGAAATGAAATATATTTAAGTTTTATTTTTTATTTTACATTGTCTCTCACTATTTTTTTTCTTTTGTCATTCTTAGTCAAAAAAATGTAAGAAACACTCATTGCAAAGCCTATAGCTGTTCGATTTTGCCTTCCAAGAAATAAATAAATTTATTTATTTGGTATTTAGTGATAAAGAGAATTAATAAATTTATTTATTTGGCATTTCATGATAAAGAGAATATGCCACATGCCTATTTTGATTATCAATGCTCTGTGTTATTTCTTTTAGTTTAATTTATTCTTAATAATTTTCAAAGTTAAAAAAATATTTGAGTAGTTATTAGAGTTTTTTAATTGTAGGTTTTAGTAAATTTATATTTATATTAAATATTTATATTTAAATTTTTTTAATATACAGTTTAAATTAAATCACATAAAATTTATTAAAATTAAATCAAATCAAATCAAAATTATCTATATTTAAATTAGAAATTGATTTTTTACCTTTCATTTTATTTTTTAGTTTTTTAAGTTTAATCTTACTTGTAATTTTTAATATAAAAGTTAAAATTTTAGTTTTAACAGTTTTAATACTGTTTATTTTTAGTTTTACTATTTTATTTGAAGTACAATTTTACTTTCAAATTAATGTTACTATTGTTTGCAATATATTAATTATATTTTTTAAGTACGTTTTTTTAAATTTTAATTCTATTATTTAATTATTTATTCTCAATAAGTTTATTATTTAATATTTTTTAAAAATTATTTGTTTAAATGGATATTTTAATTTTGCATTTCCTTTATAGTATGATTTAACTTTGAAATTTATTTTACATATTTACTTATATTTATGAAATTACAAACTACAATTAAAAGTTATTAGAAATAATTTAATTTATAATTATTCATGTTATTAAATTTTAATTATTTTAAAATTATTTGTTTAAATGGATATTGTAATTTTGCATTTCCTTTGTAGTATGATTTAACTTTGAAATTTATTTTACATATTTATTTATGCTTATGAAATTACAAATTATAATTAAAAGTTATTAGAAATAATTTAATTTATAATTATTCATTTTATTTTTATCCTAATTTATATAATAAAATAAATTTCAAACTTAAAATCTAAATTAAACGTTATTGAGAGAGGGAGAATAACTTTTGATTAGTCGATTTATGCCAACAATCCAAGGATTACATGTGTCCCTAGGGAGTTATGCTCAAGGTACCACATGTGTCATTTGATTAAGGATATGATAATTCACCTTTCAAACCTCTTTAGAGTACCCATTGCACACTTAAGGAAGATAAAGAAGATGTAAAGAGGAAAAGGGAGAAAAAGAGAAAGAAAGGAAGAGAGAGAGAGAGAGGTGGGGGAAGATAAAAATGGATGGATATAGATAGGGAGAGGGAGATACAAAAAGAGAAAAGAGAGAAAAAAAGATAGAGAGAAAGATAAATAGAGATCTATGGAGAGATAAAGAGGGAGACAAAGAGATATAGAGAGATAGAAGAGAGATATAGATATAGAGATAGAGGTAGAGGTAGAGATATAGAGGAATAAATAGGGAGAGAGAGAGGGAGAGAGAAAGATAGAGATAGTAAGAGAGAGAGAGAGAATATAATAGACATAGATAGATATAAAGTACCATAGGGAGAGAGATAAAGAGATAGATAAAGAGAAATAGGAGACAAAGATATATAGAAGTAGAGAGAGGGGGAGATAAATAGGGACAATAAAGGAGTAAGGTAGAGAGATAGGGAGAGAGAGGAAGAGAGAACGTAAGAAAAATATATAGAGAAATATGAGAGAGATATAAAGAGAGAAATTGAGAGATAATGAAAAACATAGAGATTGAGAGGGAGACATAGATAGGAGCGTCTCTCTCTTTCTCTTCCCATCTTTATACATATATCTCCTCATCTCTACCTCTCTTTATATATAACTCCCTATCTCTATCTTTCTATCCTTCCAATGCTCCCTCTCTCATTCTCTCCCTCTTCCCTTTCCTCTCTCCTTCCATCTCTCTTTCTCTCTCTTCCCCCTCCATTTTTCCCACTACCTATCTTTCTATCTCTCCCTCTTTTGAGATCTCTATCTCTCCCTATCACTTCCTCTTTCTATATCTCTATTTTATCTCTATCCTCTCTCCATTGAATCTCTCCCTCTCTCCCTAAATATATCCCTTTGTCTCTATCTTCATATATATCTCTCTCTCACACACACACACATACAAACTCCATTTCTCCCTCCTTATCTTTATCTCTCTCTCCCCCTCTCTATTTATCTCTTCATCTCTTTATTACTTATCTTTATCATAGGTTATCTCTCACTCTTTCCTTCTCTACATATCTCTCTCTACCTCTCTATATATAACTTCTAATATATTTATCTTTCTATCTCTCCATCCCCCTCTCATTGTATCCCTCTTAATATCTCTATTTCTCCCTCTCCATCTCTCTCTCAACCCCTCTATCTTTTCTAAGTTATATATATCTCTATCTCTCCTTCTTTCTATCCCTATATCTCCCTCTTTCTATCCCTATCTCCCCCCCTATATCTCTCTATTACTCCCTCTTCTATATCTCTTTACTTTTTTCTCCTCTCTATTTCTCTACCTCCCTCTCCTTCCCTCTCTATCTCTCTCCATATATCTTTCTCACGCGCGCGCACACACACACACACACACACCTTATTCCTCCCTCACTATATCTAACAATCCAAGGATTACATGTGTCCCTAGGGAGTTATGCTTAGGATACCACATGTGTCATTTGATTAAGGATACGATAATTCACCTTTCAAACCTCTTTAGTGTACCCATTGCACACTTAAAGAAGATAGAGAAGATATAAAGAGGAAATGGGAGAAAAAGATAAAGAAAGGAAGAGAGAGAGAGTGAGGGGAGGAAAAGATAAAAATGGACATGGATATAGATAGGGAGAGAGAGATACAAAAAGAGAAAAGAGAGAAAAAAAATAAAGAGAAAGATAAATAGAGATCTATGGAGAGATAAAAGAGGGAGACAAAGAGATATAGAGAGATCAAACAAAAAACAAAACAAAAGACAAAAGAGGAAGAACAAAGAAAAAATATGAGATACAAAGAGAGAAATTGAGAGATAATGAGAAACGTAGAGATTGAGAGGGAGACATAGATAGAAGGAGTGTCTCTCTCTTTCTCTTCCCATCTTTATACATATATCTCCTCATCTTTACCTCTCTTTATATATAACTCCCTATCTCTATCTTTCTATCCTTCCAATGCTCCCTCTCTCATTCTCTCCCTCTTCCCTTTCCTCTCTCCTTCCATCTCTCTTTCTCTCTCTTCCCCCATTTTTCCCACTACCTATCTCTCTATCTCTCCCTCTTTTGAGATCTCTATCTCTCCCTATCACTTCCTCTTTCTATATCTCTATTTTATCTCTATCCTCTCTCCATTTCTCTCCCTCTCTCCCTATATATATCCCTTTGTCTCTATCTTCATATATATATATCTCTCACACACACATACACACTCCATTTCTCCCTCCTTATCTTTATCTCTCTCTCCCCCTCTCTATTTATCTCTTTATTACTTATCTTTATCACAAGTTATCTCTCACTCTTTCCTTCTCTACATATCCCTCTCTCTACCTCTCTTAACTTCTTATATATTTATCTTTCTATCTCTCCATCCCCCTCTCATTGTATCCCTCTTAATATCTCTATTTCTCCCTCTCCATCTCTCTATCAACCCCTTTATCTTTACTAAATTATATCTATCTCTATCTCTCCTTTTTATCCCTATCTCTCCCTCTTTCTATCCCTATCTCCCCCCCCCTCTCTCTCTCTCTATTACTCCCTCTTCTATATCTCTTTACTTTTTTCTCCTCTCTATTTCTCTACCTCCTCCCTCCATCTATACAAATCCTCCTTATCCTCCACATCTTTCCTCACCACCCCCATTCCTCCCTCACCATCTAACAACCACACATGTCCCCACAGTCTCACCAAAATTACCACGTGTCACCTGGATCATGATAACTCAATCTTCAAAACCCCCTTTAAAAATCCCACACCCTAAGGAAGAAGACATAAAAGAGGAAAAAGGAGAAAGAGAAAGAAAGGAAGAGGGGGTAAAGATAAAAAAATGATTACGGACACAGACAGGGAGAGGAGACACAAAAAAGAAAAAGAGAAAAAAAAGATAGAAAGATAAACAGATCTAAAGAGGAGACAAAAGACAAAAAAGAGACAGAGGCAGATAACAGCCAGAGAGAGAGAAAGATAAGAGAGAGAGAAAATATAAGACATCGAGATATAAAGTACCATAGGAGATAAAAGATAGATAAAAGAAATAGTAGACAAAGAGGGAGATAAATAGACAAAAGGAGGATAGAACATAAGAAAAAACATAAAAAAGAAAACATGAGATACAAAGAAAACGAGACAATGAACAGATTTCGAGAGGGAGACAGATAGCGAGTGTCTTTCTTTCTCTACCTCCCTCTCCTTACCTCTTTATCTATTTATACAAATCTCCCTCTCTATCTCTCTCCATATATCTTTCTCACGCGTGCACACACACACACACACACACACACACACACACACACATACTCCTTATTCCTCCCTCACTATATCTAAAAATCCAAGGATTACATGTGTCCCTAGGGAGTTATGCTCAGGGTACCACATGTGTCATTTGATTAAGGATATGATAATTCACCTTTCAAACCTCTCTCTCTCTCTCTCCTCTACCTATCTCCCTCTCTTTCTCTCCCTCCCTCTCTTTATATCTCCCCTCTATCTATCCCCATCTCTCCCTCCCTCACTCCCTCTATATCCCCTGATCCATCTCTCTATTTGTGCATCTCTATCTATTTTTCTCCCTCTATCTCTTGACACATCTCCTTCTCTCTATCCATTTAGCTCTCTCCCTCTCTATTTCCCTCTACCTCTTCCTATACCTCCATATCTATATCTCTTTACCTCACTATCTTTATCTCTCCCTCTCTATCTCTCTCTATATATAACTTCCTATGCCTATCTTTATATTTCTATTTATTCCTCTCTCTCCTCTCCATACCCCTCTCCATCTCCATCCCCATATCTATCTTCCTCTTTACCTCTCTCTCACTCTTCCCCCCTTTATATCTCCCTCTTTCTATCCATATCTCTCCCTCTATCTCCCTCTCTTCCTATGACAAACATAACATGAGCCTACTACTAATGAAGCCTGATTATCTTCTTGATTCAAAGGTTTTGTTTCTTTCATGTTTGGATACTTGTAAGTGGATGCATATTTCATTTGAATCTATCACCTCTCCATTGAGACCTTTGTTGCAAAAACAAAATCATTTACTAAATGGCCTACCAATTAGTTTCTTGCATTGCATAGATGTATGCAAAATAAAGACAAAAAAAATTCATAATGGATATTCTAGACCTCTTCAGCGTACTTATTGCACACCAAGGTACAATTGTTAGTTAAGTTTTATTTTTTACTTTGCATTGTCTCTATCTCTCTCTATATATAACTTCCTATGCCTATCTTTATATTTCTATTTATTCATCTCTCTCCTCTCCATACCCCTCTCCATCTCCATCCCCATATCTATCTTCCTCTTTACCCCTCTCTCACTCTTCCCCCCTTTATATATCCCTACATATCCCTTTCTCTACCTCTATATATATAACTTCTTATACATTTATCTTTCTATCTCTCCATCCCCCTCATTGTCTCCCTCTTAATATCTCTATTTCTCCGTCTCCATCTCTCTCTCAACCCCTCTATCTTTCCTAAGTTATATCTATCTCTATCTCTCCTTCTTTCTATCCCTATCTCTCCCTCTTTCTATCCCTAACTCCTCTCCCTCTCTCTCTATTACTCCCTCTTCTATATCTCTTTAATTTTTTCTCCTCTACCTATCTCCCTCTCTTTCTCTCCCTCCCTCTCTTTATATTTCTATTTATCCCTCTCTCTCCTCTCCATACCCCTCTCCATCTCCATCCCCATATCTATCTTCCTCTTTACCTCTCTCTCACTCTTCCCCCATTTATATCTCCCTCTTTCTATCCATATCTCTCCCTCTATCTCCCTCTCTCCCTATGAAAAACATAACATGAGCCTACTACTAATGAAGTCTGATCATCTTCTTGATTCAAAGGTTTTGTTTCTTTCATGTTTGGATACTTGTAAGTGGCTGCATATTTCATTTGAAGCTATCACCTCTCCATTGAAACCTTTGTTGCACAAACAAAATCATTTCCAAAATGGCCTACCAATCAATCTCTTGCATTGCATAGATGTATGCAAAATATAGACAAATTTTTTTTGTAATGGATATTCTAGACCTCTTCGGCATACCTATTGCACACTAAGGTGCAATTTCTAGTTAAGTTTTATTTTTTTACTTTACATTGTCTCAAATTAAAATAGAAAAAATACCTACCTTTTCCAAAAAACATATTAATTATTTCCCACATATGACTTTTCCCTCAAACAAAACTATTGTTTTCGCAGCTTTTTGATGGCTCTGTGAGTTGGCTCTCCCGTTTGCTACTACGGCATTGGAATTGGATGGAGTTTCTTCAGGTGGGAAGGAAGCTTATAAGAATGCAGGGTGTGGTGGGAAGTGATGATTGCAGTATTGGGTTTTTTCCAGATTTGTAGAAAATATTATGCCCTAGCTGCCATTTTCTTCATCCCGTGGGCTACCATTTTGTTCAACCTGTGGGTTGTCTCCAAGCAAATAGGTAAAATTTTAAAAAACCCCATATTTTGTCAAAATTCCTTACTCCCCTACCTATGTTGCATGTTGTATTGTATTATGTACCCTGCGATAATAGCAGGCCAGGAAACGTTAAATATCATAGACTTGTCTCTTACATTTAGTAATCATTCAATATTCTTAAAAGTTAAAATAGCATGATCTGCTCTCTCATAAACTATCTTTCACCTCATTGAAATTAAAATTCAGTGAATTTTGGAACTTGTAGAGATTTTCATTGATTGCACTTCCCAAATCTGTAAAGAGTACAGCTTACGTTTGATAGACTTGAAGGGGAAGTACTTAAAATGTTTATGAGGATGAGCAAAGGTTAAACATGCAACAGTGCCACTTGCCAGTTCCAGGGAGTGTGGTATAGTAATATCAGCGATGCGTCAAATGCTTAGTAGCTCTGCATATGTGAACAAGTTATTTTTTGTTAAATAAAACAAGCTTTCCACTGCTGGTTTCCACTATCTTAGAAAATCACGTTATGTGTTGAAGTATTTTGTTGTTAGAATTAAATAATGATACCTCATCCGTCTTTGTGCACCATTTATTTTGGCTTTGGCTCATTTTGTTCTAGAATTTGCTTGATCAAAGAATGACATTAGTATGATTAATATGACTTAGCTACAAATAGAATTAATCATAATGTCTTGAAACAAATTCACAGGGATCATAAGGAATCCCAGACCTCTAAGTTAATGAATATTTTGAAAAGCCTTTGGGATGGCAAGATATTTGATTTTGGAGTTAATATGCAGGTCATTAGTTATTTTAGCATTAGGAATTGGAATGAAGAAAGATCCTCCACTGAAGCTTCCCCATCATCCTTGTGTCTGCCATCTTCACTTGATTTATTTAAATCATCTTCTTGGAGAATCTCTTTCTATTCAGATTGCTTTTGTTCTGTGAAATGTTCTTCAAAAGCTACAGAAAGTGGATTTACGTGTCTATCTTATAGGTTTTCCCCTGTTATAGTTGAATTTGTAACCAACTGTGATCCATAAAATTATTGAAAATCATCAGTCTTCAGCTGGGAAATCAATTTCCTCTTTGGATGAATCTTCTGAAATTGATTCCATTGACAACCTGTCATAGCTACAACACTTGAATATAATGGAGTGTGTAGGTTTAAATAACGTCCCCGATTCCATTGGTAACCTGTCACAGCTGCAGCACTTGAACATATAAGGGTGTAAAAGTTCAAATAACCTCCTTGATTCTATTGGCAACCTATCACAGTTGCAACACTTGAACATAGAAGACTGTAGAGGTTTAAAAAAACCTTCCTAATTCCATTGGCAACCTATCACATCTGCAGTACTTGAAAATAGAAAGTTCAAGAGGTTTAAATAACCTCCCTGATTCCATTGTCAACCTGTCACAGCTGTAGCACTTGAACATAATAGGAAGTTTCAAAGGTTTAAATAACCTCCTTGATTCTATTGACAATCTAGTGCAGCTGCAACACTTGAAAATAAAATATTGTAATGGTTTAAATAACCTCCATGATTCCATTGGCAACCTGTCACAGCTGCAATGTTGAACATAGAAGGGTGTGTAGGTTTAAATAACCTTCCTGACTCCACTGGAAAACTGTCATAGCTGCAGCAATTGAACTCTTGAAACCAAATGGTTTTCATCCTCTAATCTCCAAAAAACCTAAGGAATTTTCATCCTCATTTATGATTGCTTGAACATAAGTGCTTAGGGAAAATTTGACAAGAGTTTACAAAATATAGAATACTACTTCAAAGAAAATAAAAAATATAGCAATGGCCTTAAAGGGTTTAAGAAGTTAAAAAACAATGCTGAGAATAAATACTCACCTTGTGAGAAAAATATTTTTAGAGAGAAAAGCCATAGAGTCTAGGAATAGCTTGTTGAAAGAATGAACAAGGAACCCTTTGCAACTTGTTGTCATTGATGCCAACAATGTTTGTTGTCAATTTTGCTTGATCTAATAAAAATCTTTGTGTCATCTTAATCCGATATTCTGGTGCAAATTTGCTCATGTTTCAAGATCAACTTATGCGGTTATAGTGTGTTGGTTAGGAATGCTCAATACACCTATGTTCAAGGTTTCAATGGTTTTGGTTAATCTAGCTGAAAGTTATAAATGACAGAAGTTCGGAAAACTATATTTCAAATTATCCTTTTTAAGTTCCTTTCTCTTTTATATTATTGTTTCTCTTTTTGAAGCGATTCCTTAGTATGGTCTATTGCTCAAGGTTCAGTGCTCTGTAGCCGTATGGTCAGATGATATTGTCTTGTTATTTTCTCATGTATGATTGTTATTAATAAGCTTGAAAGAATAAAATTGTGAATTAGACTGTCAAATCCCAAACTCCTCTTCCATAAAATCTTTGTATTTTTCTCCAAAGCTAAGATCTACCTTCCACAAGTGTTGAAACGACAAATAAAATAAATTATAAGCTTTTTGAAGCATCAAATATTTTTATTAGAAGAAATAATTATTATTCAAATAAAATCAACAGTTACAAATACAAACCAGTAAAGGATTGGTAGCCAAACGCAGCAAGTAACTGCAGTCCTTAGTCTCTCCTAAAAAGTGAAATCAGAACAACAATAAGTATATTATCTGATAGTCGTTCGCCAACAACAGCCCCAACAAGAGCATTGAGATTTACACTAAAAGAGTATTGAGAGCTTCCCTTGCATGATATGTGGTAAGGATGTTCTGTCATTTGTCAAAGATGATCCACTGTAATGAATGTACTTGGGAAAGTGAAGCTCAGATGCCACCAAATAAGAAAGTTTCACAGGAATGTCTCCCAAAATGAAGTCCACCTAGAAATTGGCAGCTGAGGCTGTCACATGCTGCATGTTGATTCCTCCTGATTTGTAAATTAATCCACTTGCAATGCACTTAAAGCTTACATATGTGTTCACTTTCCACGGTTAAAAACAATGTATCTCTTATGTAAAATCCAGGCAATCTGAAAATACATGTTAAGCATAGGCTACCATGATTCTGTTGGAGTGAGTTAATTTTATGCTCAATAAATTTTACCTTAGTTTCCTATCGGCAACCCCTTGAACCCAACTTGAGAAAACTCTACAATGAAACCATGAGATGAACAATTCCAAGGTCATTGAGTAGTAGAATCATATTAAAAAAAACAAGAAGTTGAACCGGATATATTCTTGTAAGGCAAGTTGTTGTGGGATTAGTACAAGTAGGGATATATGTATACACAGTTTAGATCTGCTCAACAACTGTCTTTAATGAAGTGTACACATAACATAGATAAATTTAATAAAATAACAGATTTTGTATTTATCACTAATTTTGTATTTGTCAGTGATTTACATCCATTAAGTAGGCAAGTAAAAGACTGATTATCTTTTGATCAAAGTCAATTGGGCTAATTCTAAATAAATTGTATATGGTAATTTTAAATTATTGTATATGGTAATTGTATGTGGACTGTTATAATTAATTTAAATCCATGTATTTTAGGTTATTCTATGTCAGCAATTTATAATCTATACGAAATGGCAGACCAGGTATTTATGTTGTTTTTGGTACTTGCAGTATCATTTTAATTAAATGAAACACTAACCTAGGATTTAATTGGTAGCACATACAGTAATGTTTCATATCATTTTTATGATCAAAAGATTGAACTAGTTAGTGATGAAAAAACATATGTTTTAGAGTAATTTACATGAATTATGAAACTCTTTGTGACATCAATAAAACCCTCCAAATTAGAAAACACCTTGAAAAAATTACCATACTAGTATGCTAGGGGTACTAATGTAATGAGGAAAATTAATTAATCTTTGGAGTGTAATTATAATAGTGAAAATTTAAAAAAATAGATTAATGTCTTTGGTTTAAGTAAATGATGGTCTTCACCAATGGGCTATGGAGTCAAGCAACTCATGACATAAGGGTTGAGTGAGAGATTTTAAATAGAAACCTATTGCAAAGATGGTGTTTAGCCATGGACGTATGATGAAACAAACCTTGAAACATAGCATCCTTTTTTGCTATAAGACTAAGTTGTCGGTTCTAGTATGAGATTAGGCACGAGTATGGGATACGTGTACTCCGGTATGGTGATTTTTTTGGTACTAAATTGACAAGCAACATTTAAGAAGCTAATAATAAAATAGTACCTTTGAAATTAATTTGAAACCCAAGCTAAAACATATCACAAACTGCTGCAACAAAAAAGGATGATCCTGATTGATATATGGCTCAAACTTAGTATAGGTATGGCTTGTACAAACTGACAAATAAGTTGTACAGAGGTGTTGCATCAAATTATTCAATGATAGGTTGCAACCCTCCTGGAAACTCATATGTTTCTTCTAGAAATTGTTATAGAATATTGCACCATAGGAAATTAACAATTTTTGCACAAGCATATTAATTTCAGTGATTCAAATTAACATTTTTTGCCTGGCAGCACCCTGGGAGTGCCTGGGAGCGCCCAAGAAGGACCCACCCTGGGCTGCCTAGGCGCTCCCAGGGTGCTCCCCAGACTGCTCCCGTACCCAAACGCTCTCGGAGTAGGCACAAGGTCCATTTTTGAAGAACTCGGTAACATAGTATAATATTATATTAAATAATGATACAAAATATTTGTAACATATGCTTGTTCATCTTTACCTAAGAGTCATGTTCTCTAAGTAATACTTAGGTTAAAATTTGTACTCTTATTGTTGATAGTACATGGTGCATTCAGTAGTCCCTCAATCTCCCCCCATCATGGCTAATTTTTTTACAGTCAGACATAGTATAAGCACACAGATTCAGACTATTTCATGAATGACATAACATGAATATTATTCCATTGTATAAATACACAAGTTCTGATCTAAACTATCAAATCAATGATATATAAGACAAATATTATATCTTGCTTCTTGCATACAACATAGATCTATACCATAAATTCTGTAACACATGATTAATCAGAACCATATGAATACACAGCCTATTATTATTCTATCTCTTGCAAATTAGTGACACAGATTTATTATTTATCATTACATTAAGAAACATTAAGAAGTGAAAACAGAGATCAAATTTAAGCTGGAGAGATAAGCAACTAATTATCAATGATTTATTAATTTAAGGCCAATTAATGAACCCTCCCTTATTATCAATTTTTATAAATCATAATATTGTGTTCTACAGTGTAATGTCCCCTTTCTACAATATCGTGTTCTACAATGTAATACAAAAATGTGAATTTTGAAGATCCAGTAATCCTGAAAATCAGTTTGACTAATAAATTCCCGTGCATAAAAAAATATAATGCCCAAGTTATCATGAAATTTAATATGAACATGTTAAATTAAAGGTTTCTCACAGAATTTTGATTCCATAAAAATGTATACTATAACTAGCCTCCCATGTATCTCCTGGTATTCCCTTTAACGTTGTGGTCTTGGTAACTATGACTAAAATTAACATAGATCCTAAACCGATTATAATATAATTTCAGTTTCATTATACAGAAGTCACTCAGAATGATTATTACTTCAACACACTACATTTCAACAAAAAAGAAACAAAGCACTGTTATACAGCCAAAAATCATAAAAGAAAATTTTGCGTGCTAATAAGAATTAGTTCTATATTTAATTTTGGCTATCCAAGAGTCACCTAAGAAAAAGAAATGAACTTTCCACTACAGCTAGATGTGTTAGCCCATAACCTTTGTCAATCATCAAATTGAAATACAAAAAAATGATATAAATTTTGTCCATACAGCTAATTATCTTTCATGTGTACTCTGAAATTTCATAATAGCTGATCATATTTCACGTGTGCTCTGAATGTTCTGCAATAAATAATGCATTCACCGAACACCACAGTTTGGATTTACATTTACAAGAGAATTTGTTCATGTTTAATCCTAAATGACATTTTCTTTACCGGGCAAGCTTAAAAGTTAAAACCTTTGCTCCAAAGAGGCTACAATAAATCAAAGTCTGTAATTGCCCCATTCAAAAGCCAAGTTTGGTGTTTTGGTGTGGATATACAAATACACAAGAATCAATCCGCATTCAAATTCATAGTCGCAGGTTATATAGCAAGCAAGCTTAAAGCCTCCTTATAAATCAAAACTTTATAAGTGCCCAACCCAACACCCTGGTTTGGTGTTTTGGTGTGGATTTAAATTTATAAAATAAGTGATCTTGTTAAAATTCCATGGTGCCATGTTGAAAGCCTTGCAAGGTTAAAACCTTCACTCAAGGGAGGCTACAATGAACAAAAAAATGCAAGTGCTACACCAAACACCAGTCTGGTGTTTTGGTGTGGATTTATAGATATAAAATGATGAAGAGGGTTAAGTAGACCAATTTAGTGACAAATTAGATGTTTCAAGTACGTTTTTTTTTCTTTCTTTTTTTCCCCAAGCTTTTCCAGCTTTCATTTACATTTCTAAATTCTTCCCTTACATGTTCCTTTATGTTCCACATGGATTCAAATTGGTCTAGAGTTTTTGCATTTAAAAATCCATTTCTTTAATTTTTCAAGGCATGGTTCTATAAAAAAAATATTCAATGCTAGGGTTTGCAGTGGTTAAATTTCCTTTTCTTATTTTCTCAATTCTAGGATTTGTACTTTGTACTCAATGGCATCAAGAATTGGAAACCAAAGCATTCACAACATGAATCCCACATGAAATCATGTCATACCAGAACTGACAATAGTGAAAATCATCTCTACTAATGGTTATCTTTCTTGTAGAAATATCCATGAATCTACATGCTTTTGATTGGTTTGTAGTTCTGATGCTGACTGTGAAATAAGTCCAGATGTAGAAGAAACTAGAGTTGCAGAGATCTACAAAAAATCACAATTTATTGTGATTAATTGATGCTCAACCAGGGTGCCCATTTTTCCATTGAAAAACTATGATTATAATTTATTTTATTTAATCATTCAATGTGATTTTAGACCCCTTTTTTGGCATTTATTTTCTTGATAAAATTACAAATTTCTGGTGAACTTTTTCAGGGTCTCTGGTTTTTTTTTTAATTTTCTGTGTAGATATTTTCCCTAACCCTTACGGAAATTTTTTCCAAGTAATTGCAAATTAGTGACACAGATTTATTATGATTATAATTTTCATATTTTGATACATTTGGGGTAAGGGACATGACACAGAATGTTTCAGGATAATAAATACTCAAGAAACATTAGAAGTTATGTGGATTCTTTTTCAAGGAAATACTCAAATTAAGAAAATGGCACTTCAGTCCTGATTAGTGAATTTCATAATAGCATATTTGCTACCCCCTTTGCATACATCTGATGCATGAACTAGCAGCAGTTTCAGAGCCAATGCTACAGTAGTTATAACACAACTACATACAAAAATTTAAATAAGATACCCGTTAAAAGCCTCCTGGTTTGGTATATGCCCTGATCTCAGAGATTGAAGCGCCCAGTCTGAAAAGATGAGGTTGTATGTGTATGTTAGCAACATCAGTATGGAGAAACCCTGAGTAAGGTGTCATGCCTAGCCCTTGTAGGATTAAAGGATTATGGTGCTTAGTCCATGGGCAGGGAACTAACTTCAGAAGTAGCTATGTTTTTAATTGTACACAAAATGTAATGGAAATTAAGTAATTTGAATATTTTGAGTGTTCTATTAGTGGATGTTTGTAACGTCAATGAATATAGCTTGCAATTTTTTTTCAATTGGCAAAGTTGTTTCATTTTATTTTTTTACTTTTAACAATTAACCTGAAAGACATTTTTGTTTTTGGAAGCTTTACGCAATCAACACCTATGAACTTTATGCAATTGACACCTAAGCAAGAGAAACACAATACCTTAAAGCTGAAAAAACTTTGGAAGTTGAGGATTGTTTATGTTTTTCTTATGTATGGAAACATAATGAAAATTATGTATGTTATTATTCATGTGCTAGTGAATTTGACTTATATTACTAATATCAATTGCATATGTTCTTTAATTAATATTTTGTCATTTTATGTCATTATGTGTTTCTTTAAGAATGTGCCAATGGGTACTCCCGATTCTACTATGGGGGATCCATTGATCTTAAATGGGCTAATTAAAATGCTAAGGAACGGGCAAGGGAAAAACATTGCTACGATGGTGAATGAGGTAAGTTTGAAAATTATCTTTTATAGGTTCAATTATCTTATGTTTCATATTATATTATGTTAATTTATGTTTGTGGAATGCAGGCCATCTCTAAAGTCATTTCGACACCTATCACGCCCTTTAATACATCTAGTATTATGCTAGGGGTAAGATTTGATCTACATTCTTGTGCATTTAATTAACTTATTTCACCTTTTATATTTTTTTAATATTTATGTTTTTGCTATAGGACATTTCTAGAGTAATTCCCCCAAGAATGCATCTTGTTGGCATGCAAGATCCAATTATGCCATCCGATACACCCAATGTTGTGTAAAAAGTAAGATTCAATCATATGTTTGTGTGGGTTTGATTATGTTATTGCTGCCATAATACCACTTTAATATTTATATTTGTGCCTTGCAAGATGTTTCAAAAAGATGTGTCATGCCCTCTACATCTAGATTGGAAACACCTATCACAAGTGTGGCATCAAGCACAATACCTCATAGCATGCCCTCTACATCAAGTCTAGGTTCAGTTAGAGTTCTTCCACCAACACCTGAACAAGTTTCCTTGAGGAGTCTTATAGAGTCACAATCAAGAATACTAAGGATCCTACCAGATACTCCTGAAAATGTTGAAATTAGGAGAGAAATATCTAAGCAAATTGAGTTATGGGAGAGGACATTGTTGGGGAGTGTAGGGCTTACTTCAGATGAATAGGTATAATTATATGGAAATATTATCTTATTATTCTTTTCTAGTTCATATTTTACTTTTATCAATGTAATAACATGTTGACTAGTAAAAGTAGTATTGATGATTACATGGTTGCTTTGTGATTCTAATTTGTGATTATTAAATGGTTGTTTGATGATCTCATTGTAAATACAAGAAATAAATGACAATGTGACTGATGTACCTATAGGGGCATCTACCTCAACCCCTATGACTACAAGAATATCCTCGGTGACCACAAAAGGAATGCAAGAAGTTACAATCTTGCTCACCTCAAAAGGAAATGTCTTGACGGATGAAATGGGGTTGAAATTATTTCACTTCATTTTTCGTCATGCAGAACAATTATTTGGCAATAACATTCAAATGGATTGGAGGAAGCAAGCCAATGCTAAGAAAGATGAACTATTTAAGGATGTCATAGTAGCATTTAGAAATCCTGGTTTTAATAAGGAATTTATTTTAGATATTGCTCAGAAATACATTCACTCTAAACGAGACAATCTAAGGTCAAAGCTAACAAAAGACTTAAGATATCCACATCCAGCTTGGATCACAAACCAAGTGACATGGGATGAGCTTATGAAAGATGCCAAATTTAAGAGGAAGGCCCACAATAATCCAAACTATAGGCCATCTGCACAACCAGGATCTAAAAAATGCCTTCGAGATACAACAAAAGCAACCCAAGCTAGGGTGTCAAGTATTGGATCTCATAAATTAGGATATGGTGGGTACAATAGCATTCGTGGTGGCTTGGTAAGTCAATATTTTCATCTATTGTATTCTTTATTTCCTAAAAAATTCATGATTGACTTGTGAGTTAATTGTATCTTATGAGTCATTATACTTTATAAATTTGGTTATAATTGTTTATGTAGGTTCACCAATTTCAAAAGGAAGCTTTAGAGGACCTCCTAAAATATGCTTTACTACATGATTCCAAAGGCCTTCAACAACATATGCTAGATCAAGGGGAGAAATTAGTCACTAGTCATGAATCTGAGGTAAGTTCTTTGCATGATGGGATATAATAAAATTTCATATTTTGCTTTCATTTCCATTGCAAAACA
>VDFB02300959.1:0-22137 GCA_007258455.2 Sequoia sempervirens
AACAACTTTGACTTGTTTTAGATATGTCCCTTGCACTACAACAAAACCTGCATGGTAAACATGAACCTAAGGTAAGACATATGAATGTGTGCAACATTTTCATGCTCAAGGTTTGTACAATATATATTTAATGTTTATAATGTAATGTGCACATGCGAATACAATGTTTATAAAATTTTAAATTCAAACTCACCTGTGGGAAATGACATTCCATCACTTGTTTCAGGTTGTGTTAGCTTATTCCTCTCTTCTGTGCAACACAATAAATAATAGCTAACACCTTCGATGTTTCCAAGATCTGCTATGATTGCAAAAACATTTCCCGTACACCAAATTTACACAAAAAAAATTCTAAAAAAATTAGAAATGTCTCTAAAGATCATTAACTAGATATATATAATATTTAAATTATTGAAAACTTACACACGTACCTTTTCTAACCAATCCTGAAATATGGTCATAATCAATTGAAATCAAAGGAATGTCTTCAAATGTTTCTTCCTCGTTTTCATCATATGTTTCTGAAACAACTAGTGGCACTGTATCCCATTTAGCAACATATCCAAGTTCTTGATTGTTGCATGCATAATCAAAGTTTCCCTCAATGCACTCAGTGCAAAAACAAGAGTAATCCCTTGTGTCTAATGTTCATCCATGACAACTATTTGAACTCCTAACACAATGAAAAGATCTTGTTTTTTCTACCCTCTTGCATCCATCCATCGATCTTCTATCCACACCTAGATACATGTACAACAGAAAACTTATGTGAACAAACACGTATATATATAAATTTTAAATTTAAATAAATTGAAATGTTTGATTTAATG
The DNA here is from genome assembly GCA_007258455.2 of Sequoia sempervirens. Classification (NCBI taxonomy): domain Eukaryota; kingdom Viridiplantae; phylum Streptophyta; class Pinopsida; order Cupressales; family Cupressaceae; genus Sequoia; species Sequoia sempervirens. The sequence continues at coordinate 831 of VDFB02300959.1, forward strand.
TAATTTATATATACCCGATATCTCCCAAAACACTCTATGTGGAATGTGTCGGTTTGTTCTTGAAGATGTGTCGACCACATTTGATGCAAAGTGTTTCTTGTACCATTCAACAACATCATGTGCATTGTCTAGAAAATATTTTGGATAACACATTTGATGCTTTCTTAAAGCTCATTTGATGCAAGCTCCTACTCCATCATACTCACCCTTTCCATGCCCACTCTAAAAAAAACTCCAAACATGTGGTATTTTGTAGATTTTATGATATCTACAAAGTGCATAGAATGGCCCTAAAGATTTGAATTATGCCACGCATCCATCTGACCATATAAAATGATTTTCAAATTTTACACCCCTACTTCTCAAATTATCAAAAAATATTGTAAAGCAATGTTGGACAGAAAGCAATGTTGGACGTAGTGTGTCATGCCTATCATCACTAATATAAAAGGATATTCTTTCTTAATGTTTGTCTTTTCCATCTTATACTCACTATCCATTCTTGATTGTGCATACCATAATAATATTACGAACCATAATAGTGATTTTCTTTGAAAATTAATACTCTGATTGAATCTCCTTTTGATGTACAAAGGAGTAATTTTCTGCAAAGTCAACTATTGATAGAACTGTTCCATGTGGGAAAGTATCTCTCAATGTTTGGAATTGTTGTGCTTGCTACTTAGAAAAAAAGGAATGTTGTATGTATAGTCATATCAATTTTTGAAATATTCCATAAATTTTCGAATGGGAATCTCATCTTCTACATAGTTCAACCATGTGGATTCTTTCCCAAAATTTGTTTGCAACTTTACATACTTGTACCTGTGTGAGTAAAATATGTGAATAAGTAATAAACCACACAATCAATGAAACATTACATTATAGAGAATCCAAATAGCAATCTAATCAAATTGAAACAAATAAACTCTCTAAAAACAATACTTACCTCTTACAATTTATTGTCTTTGTTAGGTCAATATCCTCAATTCTTGAAGGAAATTTAGCCAAATTTCCACGTCTCACAAATTCCTTTTATGCATTTTATTTGAGGTCCATTTTCATGATCACATAATATAGAATTTATGAACAAACTTGTCTGTTTAGGAGGTGCATTTTGAAACCCACATCTTTCTTCCCTCATCTTTCAAAACACCTGATAGTAGAGATCAAATTCAATATGATAACGACAACAAGTATCAAAAACTTGTTTATCTTCACATAATATGGCTTTAACCTTTGAAACATTGTTTTCCCAATCTTTATATCAGGATATGCATTGCAAAAGTTCATATACATCTCAAATTGTGTTGTCTAGCCAATGTTTGATATGATTTTCACAAATACCAAGTCCAATCCTATGTCTCATAACATCTCTAGTATTTGATGATGGACGAGTCTGATCATGCCAAAAACTTGAGACCAAGTTCCTAACAACATCTTCAATCTTGTTAGAATGGGGAGCTCTACACATAATTTCCCAATTGCCTTCTAAACTCTCATCCAAAAATTTCTCTTTTTCTCATATTTTATTAATGTGGTTCTACTATAACCAATTTCAGTTGAAAGTGCAGACATTTTTCTTTTTCTTGCTATATCTTGATGTACAATAGATGTCAACATCACCCTTCTTGTAGTGGCCTTATCCATTGATTGAGATCCTTTCCCAATGGAATCTAAACCCTTTTTAACATTTTGAAAAATATCCTTTTGTAATATCATGTGTTTCTTCTTATTTGATGTCGAATGTACACCCAACAGTTGTAATGACTCTTTGAGCTCATCACGAAGAAGTAAACGTGATAAAAATTGGATTTTTTCAAGTGTATCAAGATGATTGATTATTCCATTTATAGATTTATTCATTGACCTCTTTCTCTTATTATAAGGCTTGTTTTATATGCTCATCCATACCAGTAGGAGGAAGTGATCCCGACCCCTCTCCAACATGCATTGTTTGAACTTGTGCCTCCTCCCTATCTTCAAGAACCATGTGTTCTTGAGCTGATTCATTTGATCCAATGTCTAGATTTTCCTCAACTTGAGCATGAGAACTTCTTTCTTGTTGAGCCCTTCCTACATGTCACAAAATATTTTGCAAGCAAACAAAGTGAGAAGACATGATGCTATAAGTGAGAGAAGTTTCTACTAGTTTTATATGCTCATCCATACCAGTAGAAGGAAGTGATCTTGACCCCTCTCCAACAAGCATTGTTTGAACTTGGGTCTCCTCCCTAACTTCAAGGTCCATGTGTTCTTTAGCGGATTCGTTTGATCCAATATCTAGATTTGGATCAACTCCAACTTGAGAAATTCTTGATTGTTGTTTGAATTTACATGCAAGCAAATAAAGTGAGAGACTATGAGTTATCTAAGTGGAGTTGAAACAAATAAAATCAAAGATTCTTGAACTTAAGAATTCTATGGAAAAAAAACAATTGGAAGTAGATGATAAAGAATTTAGGGAATGTCTATGCAAGATGACTACTGGAAATATATTTATAATCAAAACAAATTGAGGTGTTAATAAAAGCCCTAAACACACACTTGAGAGAGAGAGAGAGAAGAAACAAGCATGTACCTTGTTTCTTTCTATGATAATTTTCCAAGTTTTGTTCACGCCTCTTTTGTTCTTCTTCTTTTGACAATTTTCATTGAGACATTTTTTATTTTTCTTTGTTGTCCCATTTTCTTTTCAACTTAAAGATGACTCAAAACAAGTCCTCTACCAACTTAGTTAAATTCTCCTCAAAAAATTTCCTTGATTGATAAAAATGAAAAGTTATCTCTCCAATATTTGCCTCCTTGATAAATGTGCAAAAACCTCTTCTCCAAAATCTACACTCCAAGTGATATAAATGAGAATTAATCTTGCAATTTGATATCTAGAATAATGAAAAATAAGCTTCTATTTATATGCATATGGGATGGGAAAAAAATTATTCTAGTATACATGAAATAACTAGATCCTAGTTTAAATGAATCAAGTAGAAAAACAAACAAGTTATTTCATTGTGGAGTTTGTTTTTATTTAATGCATAGGTATGCACAACATATCTAGTAATTTTAGAATTTTGTTAAAGTGTCAAAAATGTATAATAGAGGTATAATTTGAATTGAATTTTCTTAATTATATTTGAATTGAATTTCAAGTTACTTGTCAAAAATGTATAATAGAGGTATAATTTGAATTGAATTTACTTAATTATATTTGAATTGAATTTCAAGTTACTTGTCAAAAATTTATAATAGAGGTATAATTTGAATTGAATTTTCTTAATTATATTTGAATTGAATTTCAAGTTACTTGTCAAAAATGTATAATAGAGGTATAATTTGAATTGAATTTACTTAATTATATTTGAATTGAATTTCAAGTTACTTGTCAAAAATGTATAATAGAGGTATAATTTGAATTGAATTTTCTTAATTATATTTGAATTAAATTTTAAGTTAATTGTCAAAAAGATTATATTTTGTTCTCAACTCAATGGTTCATGTTGCTTAAGTCATTTAAAAAAAAATGTTTATTATGATCAACATGAATGAACTTAATTATAAAGTGGCATTGATTTGCTAAAATTCTACTAGAGATCAAATGTATATTGAATATATGAAAATGTAAGTTGTAAGAGATCATCAAATAAACAAACATGTATGTATATTGAATATTTAAAGCAAATTCATACATATATCATGTGTAAACATGTAGCCATAAGCAAACACATGTACATACATGTAAAGAGATTCAGTGTATAAACATAACACATGTTATAACTAAAGAGGCAAATGTATGTATATATCATATAAGAAAATGTATGTACATATCATAAAAGCAAATTAATGTAAATTAGAGATCATCAAATGTCAAATACTAAAGATCAAAAAATAAGCAAATGTATGTATATATCATATAAGAAAATGTAAGAGATCATCAAATCTTGAATACTAAAGATCATATAAGCAAATACATGTAGTAAAGATCATAAATCTAGTGTGTAGGGTCTAATATGAATGTCGACTCCTAGTCAAATGACCATCTGAATGAGAATGGTCCTACTCTGATAGATGTGTTGAGCCTTGCAAATAAAATTGTGTAAAGAATGTGTTAAATACATATAATTTATATTAAATAAATTTTATGAAAGTTATTTTTAAATGAACTTGTATTTTTAAATATCTATCTAGATCTATGCATACATAAATATTGCATGTAGATATATACACGTGTATATATAAAAATTTAAACTCACATGTCCACTGGTAGCATATTCATCCACATCTGAGTCACGTAGATTATGCACACAATCTGGACCAAGGCTAGGAGTGACATGAGGTATTTCCACCTGTAGTTCAATATATATACATATATATCAACTTACATGAATATCTAGTTGAAACAAAAAAATCAAAATAATTAAAAAAGAATTGAAACATGCACATGCACATCATTTGATATCGGATGACCTAAGTCCTCTGAAACGGTTGCCTCCACCATATCCACCAAACGGTCAAGTGACGATTCAACATCTACATCCATCCAATCTATCCCATGTCGTGCCAAAAATGATGAATGTAGAGGACTATGAAGGTGAGATGGCATCGATGATGATGAACCAGAACCAATCAACATATCATTAAAACCTATAGTCTGTGCAACTGCCGAATGAACTGTAGGTGGATCCTGATGCGCACTAGTGCTCAGCTGAGAGTGATGGGATCCTAGAGCTGAACGAAATCCATGTTTCAAATGATCTTTAACATGATCTATATCGATCCCATTGTCTAATGCAATGTGGCCATATGCCTTCAATAGGTCCTTAGCCAAACAATGCAGAGTCCTGCATGCCATATCTCTTGTAAGTGCATCAAGTTGTGTAGGAGTAGGGATGTCGACCACTGTAAAAGGATCCATGGTGGTCCACTATGCTTAAAATGGCATGGATCGAGAACGTTTGGACATCAAATACTGACCTACAACATCATCAAATATCCTAGTGGTGGTAGCCGCAATGTCACCTACAGTGTCAATTGCTTCCTTTTGGGAAGCAACGACAACCTCATCTGTTATGGGGGCTAGAGTTGGGGTGAGAGCAGGACACCTCTCACCAACCCATTCCCTAAACACTAGGGCTAGTCTATCTGCTTGACGATAGGTAGGCCTATCAGCAATCCTACCATGCCCTTGACCAGCATATGGTAGAATGTCTAGGATGTCAACTTTGAGGCCCAAATGGACCTCAACATACAACTGCTAAAAAAATATAATGGAATCTAGTCATTGTTTGGGTATTAACCATGTGCTATGAGAAATCATGCGTAGATCAATTCAGCCATAGCACGATCGACACATCTAGTGGCTTGGCATCCCCTGACCTTACACACATTTTGATAAAAAGGAAAACAATTGATTTTTATCATTTCTTTGGTCACACTATCTTGTATTTGTTTAAGGGGAACATCACCATGTACTTCTTCCTGCATGCTGGAAAGAATAACAACTACTCTATCTGGGGAATATGCATCAGTCCTCTCAAGTTCATCTTTTAGTTTTTCTAAACTATGTAATATTGATATACATGGTTCAAAATATATCCCCGGGTTTGCACCCTGTGCTAATGAGTCTCTCAATTTTTTAATCTCATTAGAGGTATTTGCAAACAAATAATCTGGCTTAGGTGGAACATGATCTGCAGTTTCCATGTTATATATATATATATATATATATATATACAATACACCTTAAAGAGCAATGAGACCTTGGTAAATAATATATATAGATAAAGGGAATACAAATCTAAAACAGTTGTAATAATTCATCTACTCATCAATAATATTTTCATACCATTAACAAAAAAACATTCAACATCTATTATAGTTTTTAATAATTTCAAAACATTCAAATTACCAGATTGCACACAAAACATAATCTAAAACAATTCTAAAATTTAAATTTAAAACATAATCTAAAATAGTTCTAAAATTTAATGGAAGATGTGTCTAAAATTAAGAATTCCCACTAGAATATCAATATTCCACAAGAATCTCATAAAGAGGATGAATCTAATGGAAGATAATATAAAATCCTCCATATGAGGTTGAATTTTATCATTACATTATGAGTGAATCATCTCAATTATATAGCCAACAACATCAAAAAATTATAGATTGGAAAGCAAAATAATCACACATTTATCATATTTTTATATGTATAAAGTTTAGATACCATCAAACTATTCAAACTTATAGATTGCATAAAGCTATAAATTGAATTGTTAAAACTAATTTATTAAGAATCAAATCTAATAAAGTTTGACTTCATATTGCATGTACTTGTTATAAATATCTCCCTAATCCAACCATACATTTAATATATGTTAAAAAATATATAATTTAACAATTTATACAACTTCTAATTATGATAATAAATCTAGAATCAAACATGACCCAAATGTAGAATAAAGACAAGAATCTTAATCTATACCATTATTTTGAGTTTGGTTTAATAGAAATTGAAAAAAATTATAATCATGAAAAAAACAATGAATAAACTAAGGATCATTTTAACAATGGTGAATTAGTGCCTAAAGATTGGCCTAAAAAATTATAATATTCAACATTCTCATCACAAATGATATATGAAAACTAAGGATCATTTGGTTATATATTTTCATAGATTTAAAATTTGAATATTTATTACTATAACATGTTCATTACAATTAGATTTTTAAATAATATTGTAATAATTTATTATGTCTTTGAAATTTGTTTTGTGGATTTTAATGTTGTTTTTTAAATTTAAGTTAGAGTAAGTAGAATCTAATGATCTAGACCTTAAAAAGATTCAAGTAATTTATGTTTGCCTTAAAATTACGATTATTGCTTGATTAAATAGATTATTGATTGTATTTAGATTTCAAAATTGGAAATACTTTAAAATTATAGAACCATATTATCCTTTGATACAAAAAGCTATGTCAAGGATTATTTGTATCTTCCTCATAATTATGTTTCACATATTGAATATTTCAGGGAGGATTGCATGGATGATTTGAAAGTTGAAGCAAAGATTGGTTGAGATCGACAAAGGATATTTTGATAAACTCCAAAATCCTAAGAATAGAGAAGATGGTGAGTCATATTTTAATAGACCTTATCTTCACTCCTATTCAAATGCAACCTCTCCAACCAATATATTGGATTGCAAAATAAGTAATAGATATATATGAACTTACTCCTAATCCCCCTCCATTTACCCCACCATTAGATATGCATATTGGTATTCACCTACTCAAGTTTTATGAGACCCTAGGTGGCTTTGTGAATACATCAAAAATATTATGCATGATGTCTAAGAATTTAATTGTGATGGATCAAGATATATTCCAAGAATTTATAAATGAAGTATATATTCATATATATGTATTTGTTTGAGTGTTTAAAATTAGTTAAAAATTTCTTTGAGGGATTTATGCAAATATGACATAGATTAGAAAGATAATTTCATGTCATTTTGGTGAAGTCATAACTTAACTTTTAATTTATCATTTATGGGAATGACATCTTTGAGAAGTTTATAAAAGGCCATAGATGGTGGGCCACTTTTTGAATTAAATTTAGTTATTGAATTTGTATTTTTTGGATGCGCATTTAGATTTAAATTTACATGCCAAAGTCACAATGTCCTACTCTTGATTAAATTCCTACAAGAAATTAAGGAACTTGGGATACCCACCTCCCAATGGTCTTGGAATGGATGCATTTAGATGGAGAAGGATTTCAAAAGGCTCATGGTACTTGTGGACCCCTCAAAGGAATGATATATAACACATGAACTTTATTTATGAAATTTGGTCTTTAGTTGTTGGCTTCTAGTATGAATGCTATCTATAAGGTGGAATTCTTAGTTGAGGCTCTCAATCTTCCATTGTTGGTTTCTAGTGTGATTATAGAATATGAGCCAAGTATTAACTTCTAATGTTAATTATTGAAAGAAGGTATATAAATTATTATTTGAGCATGTCTTAATTCTCATACAGAGTTGTCTTAGTCAATTTCTCAATGTATGAGTTCCATATATTTGTAAATTTTTCTTAATATAAAAACATATTTTATTTCATTAATTAACCTATCTATTCCATGTTACAAAGGATGCTCTTATTTTAAATTATAAGTATATAATTTAAAATTAATTAGTAATTTTCAAGATAGAGTACACACAATTTCATTAGTTAAATTAAAATAATATTCTTATTTCCATGAGAGTTATGTAGAATGGTAGCTTGATGTCTCGAAAATAGTTCTTTCATACTTACTAAATTTTTATCATGTTACATTATGAGTGAATCATCTCAATTATATAGCCAAGCACAACAAAAATTTATAGATTGGAAAGAAAAATAATCACTAATTTATCATATTTTTATATGTATAAAGTTTCTACCATCAAACTATTTATACTTATAGATTAAATTATTTTTGAATTTGGTTATTTGGGTTCAACATGTCATGCTATAGTATTTTCTTGTGTTTTCACCATGTTGTCATGTGTAGTTCATAGCTATGTATTTTATAGGTGTAGGAATTTTAGAGGAAGGAAAGGTTGAACAAAATGCATAAGGATGAGATGGAGCCTTGTTTACCTTAGGATTTGGTTGAGGCTCCCTTTGAGCATAATAGAGGGGTGGTTGGTCCTCTTGTAGACATGAGTAATCTAGAAGGTCTTGTCAAGAGAAATTTAGAGGAGATTGGTAGAGACAAGAATCATGTTACAAATGGATTAGTTGGAGTTCATTGCCTCTACCATTCTCTTGAATTGCAACATTCACCTCTTGGTATTCTTTCTAATAATTTAAAAATATGAAGAAGGTTCAAGTTTAGAAGATTATAGGAACCATTTGGTCTCGAGTTTGGAAACTAAAGATGGAAACTCCATTACAAAGGAACTAGGTTCATTCATGGAAAAGGATAAGGTTGACAATAAGATATAGTTCCTTGAAGAATTTTGGATTCAAGTTGCGTTCAATGATAGAACTACTAATGTTTTTGGGAAAACGACCCTCTTTATTAGATACATTGCCACTATTGGTGGAGTATTTCTAATTGGATGTTATTTTTCTAACTTACAACTATGTTTTTCTTGTTGTTGTTCCATGCCAATATGATTGATCATTTTTTGTCTCTTTATTGGTCTTTTTAAAAGGGTGGGGCCCTTTCAAAATTTCTATTTCTAATTCATAAATTCAACCAAAAGTATTTACCCTAAAATTAAAATATAAATTTAAACTTTAAAATAGTCTTTTTTGATATTATATAATAGCCTCACATGTATTTAATTTATAAATCCTATTATTCTTTATGTTTAATTTCAAAATTTTAATGCTTGAGCAAGTATAGGTTACAAGTGCATTCTTTACATTTTTTCTCTTTCTTTTGTACTATTTTGTATATGGGTGTCTTATATGCATTGCCTCAAACATATAATTTTGATGTCCTCTACCTAATTTTGAATGTAGTTTTATGAATGTATTCCTCCTTTATTCGTTACTAATTGTAATTGAATATTAGACCCTTTTTTTTTAAATATGGCCACCCCTCTCAATCAGTAAAATAAGTCATCTATTTTAGGTGGTGGATATTAATGTTAATTGTTTATTTAATGAACATGTACATAATCAAGAAAAATTGGAAAAGTTTCTTAAATCTTTCTTTTTCATAAAAATAGTTGGAGCATCCCATGACAAGACACTAGAACATATAAATCCTTTCTTTAAAATGTCATTTAGTAAATCCTTTAATTCATGCAAATATGAAGTGTTTGTTTGATAGGGATCTCTAGATATAGGGGCTAATTCATGCATGAACTCTATTAAAAAATAAAACACACATTTAGGAGGAAACATGAGGAGTTCATTCTAGGAAAGACATCCTAAGACTTTTGTAACGAAGGTTTATTTTCATGTGAATGGTTCTCATTCACTTTTACTAAATAATTTAAATTAACAACAAACAAGGCACACCCTTTTCTTTATTCTCTTTTGAGTTGTAAAATAGAACATTTAATAATACTTTCATTCCTTCTAATCCTAATAGAACTATTTTATTATACATTTCATTCAAACAATCTAGTTTCTTTCCTCTAAATTTATTCTTCAATTCATACATTTAGAACCAACCATTTTTGGAGTAATTTCATAAGACTCAAAGGAAAAATATGAAGAATTTTATCCAAGATTCCATTGTATGCACCCTAAGTTATAATTTTAGAATGATATCATTTATAAACTATCTAAGTTGGGACATGTACACAACTCAACACTACCTCTTTTAACAAGGATTTAGATTTTAAGTTGAATTTCTAAACTATCTAAGGTGATACAAAATAGTAAGAAGCACCTAATTATATTAAGATTTTAAGATATAAAGTATATTAATTCTACTTCATAGCTCTAGGTATGACATTTTCATGTATCATTATCGCCATGCTCCCTAGCTTTCTTTGTTGGTGTCATATCCACCATGAATGAGGCCCATTTTTCTAAAGGTCCTATATATAAAAGATAATTAGATAAACCTTCACCAATGTTTGCATTTTAATTCTAATTGATTACCACTTTATACCTTTTACCAATTTATAATTTCATAGTTTACCAATATAAAAACTTGTAGGGGAATAACTATAATTCCCCATTTTTATAAATAGTCTAGATTACCTAAGTTCCAATTGAAGTTTTGTTAGAGTGTAATATAATATGTTTAGTTCTAATCAATGGTTCTAGATTAATTGTTTCAAATCCCTCAAAAAATTATACTCATTAGAGAGGTTGTGCATTAATAAATCTTACCAATTAGGGATCATATTCTTATTTATACTTTCATACCACAATCATTAGCATAACTTATCAACCTCAATGAGGGAAATAGTCACTATTATGGTTCACATTTTTATTTACCAATAATTCATTATTGTGGGTTGAACAAAATAATCCATCCGATACAAAATTATAAAGATATATGGTTATCAACAATAATTTTAATAACAAATATAACCAAAAAAAATTAACATGAACTGTTTGATATAATGCCTCAAATAAATCTATTTTATGTTCAGGTAAGGCTTTAGAAACATTAAATCAAATGCAATTGGAGGTGCCCTGGTAGAAATGTATGCAAAACGTGGAAGCATAGAAAAGGCATGTTAATTTTTTGAGAGAGTTTTGAAATGAGTTTCTAAAATCTTTCAAGCAATTGAACACCATTTTTTCAACACTCTGCCTGTGCCAAAATTGGAGCTTTGGAATAGGGTATGAACATTCACCAAAGCATGATAGAAATAGTGTTTTTTGAAAATGCTATAGAAATTTTCAAGCAAATGCAATTTGAAACAAAGAAATGCAGTTTGAAATCTACAAATCTGAAATATTTTGCATTTAGGGTTTCAAAATTTCTCAAACAAATGTGTTTTGAAATCTATGAAATTTGAATTTAACCAACCTATGAGTGAGCTATGGAGGTCGGGTTGATGAACTATGGCTATGGAGGTCGGGTTGATGCATGTTTTTCCCACATCTGTTCGCTACATTTTCCTTCGGGTTCACTTTCGCCGCATACAAAGCTCTAACAGAGAATACGTAGAATGACAGTGACAGTTTGTTTTTATTTTTTATGCCCTATTTCAATGGGTTCACTCAAACATTCATTTGAGCGAACCCTATTAAATTTTTTTTTTTATTCATATGTTTATGGGTTTGGTCAAACCTATTGTTCGACCGAACCAGTAGTTTTGGTCAAACAATTAAACTAGTTCTGTCAAACCATAGAGTTCGACCGAACCCCTTGTCATTGTGAAAACAAAAAAAATCAAATTTCCTTCCTCAAAATTTTTTTAAACCACTATTGTGGCTTAAGTCGAAGGTATAAGTAAATATTGTGGTACCAAGGGGAATCGAGACCAAATATTTCACATGTACAAATTCTGATTTAGGGATGTCAAAAGTCAGTATGAGAAGCTGATCCACAAAAAAACTGTATTTCAAGCTATTATGTGGCATGCTAGTAAAGATCCAATAGTTCCCATGGCATTTGCTACTTTTTTGTTAGCTCTTGGAATCTACTCAAAGGTGATGACTATGAAGTATTATTTAAATCTATCTACCATTCTTTTATATGGAATCAACTTATCATCCATAGTTTGGTAGTCATCATCGACTTGTCTTACCACTAGTTGGGAATCACCATAGACCTAGAGTTCTTGGATCTTCCATTGAATAGCAATTATTAACCTTGTGATGAGGGCCTTGTACTCTTCTATGTTGTTAGTGCATGGAAAATCTAGCCTATAGGACTTCAAAATGCAATCACCTTGAGGGGTGATGAATAAAATACCTTCTCCTAATTCATGATGAGTATGGGAACAATAAAAGTATAGCTTCCATAGGTTTTTTGATGTTATGGTGAATATTCATTCATCTATAAATTTAGATACCTAAGGATTCTTAACATATATGGGAGCTTCTACTAATTGATATGAGATGACTTGTCCTTTGATAACCTTTCAGTCCACATACTTAATGTCAAACTCACTTAGGATCATTACCCATTTAGCCATACATCCTGTGAGATTTGCCTTTGATAATAAGTATTTCAATGGATCAACCTTAGAGATAAGTTTAATCTGATGGATAAGCATGTAGTTTCATAGCTTTTGTGAAGTAAAAACTAATACTAGACAAGCTCTTTCAATTAGGGTGTAGTTAAGCTTGTATCTAAATAAAATGGCCCTATTGATATAATAGATAGCTATTTCTTTTCTTGATTCATCATGTTGTGCTAAGAGAGCTCCTAATGTTGCTAATATAGTTGAAATTTATAATATCAATGGTTTATCCGCAACATGTAGCATCAATACTAGTGGTGATGCAAGGTAATCCTTCAACTATTGGAAGGCCTATTGGAAATTATGATCCCATTTAAATGCTACACCCTTGTGAAGGTGTGTGAATGGATGAAAAATTTCTACCAACTATGCAATGAATCTCTTGATAGATTGTAGCTTCCCCTGTATACTATGGAGTTTCTTTAGTTTTTAGGTAGTTGCATCTCAATGATGACTTTGAATTTGGTAGGGTCCACTTCGATTCCCCTTCATGATACTATGTATCCCAAAGTATTACCTAAAGTGACTCTAAAGACACATTTCTTTTGATTTAGTCTCAACTAATACTTCTTTAGTTATTCAATAATTTGAGTTATATTTACTTCAAGATGACCTTTTCTTGTGATAGATTTTGATAATATGTCATCTACATAATCTTTCATAATCTTATGAAACATGTCATGGAATATTATAGTCACCACTCTCTGATATGTTGGTCCATCATTTTTGAGACCAAAGGGCATAACGTTCTAGCAATAGGTACCCCATGGAAATGTGAATGCAGTTTTACATTGATCCTCTTATGTTATCATTATTTGGTTATATCTTGAAAATATTTCCATGAGAGACAACATCTCATGTCCAATTTTAATCTATCCACAATGATGTCAATGTTTGGCAATGGAAAACCATCTTTAGTACATGCTTTATTCAATTCTCTAAAGTTTGTGCATATCCAGATGCCCCCAGTGGGTTTTGATATTGGTACGAGATTTGAAACCCACTCTGGATAGTCAATAGGTCTTATGAAACCCATGTCCCCATAGTATGCTTGCATATCAAGTTCAATAACAAACCCTACTTTGTGATCGAGAAAAGGCATGCCTTCTTAGAGCCCCATGAGTTCTATGATAGCCTCGTCATTTTTGAATAAATCAAGAACTGGTACTTGTTGTTGGTCCTAATCTATGAGCTAGGGGTAGATGAGTTTGAGAACGGATTGTTTTGGATAGGGGATGTAAATGATGTGGTAGTGATGGTGTATATAGAGGAATTTTCAAATAATTTTGTTAATCACATGGGTAAGTCTTTGTTATCCTCATCATCAAATGGATTTAACCAAGGAGAAGCTTCAACTTCCTCAATAAAGATTTTGTCAATGAGAGGGGTCACATTTTTGTTCGAGTTGTACCTAATACCTTTATTCTTTGATTGCTTTTCTAAGATGATAGGTTCACAAATATCTTTTTGTTTCAATCCAAATCCATTGATGCTTGTATAGCCCATATTTTTGATCAATTGATAACCTTTGCTACTTGGATCCACAAGAAGAGGACCTTCTTCTTGTTCCTCTTGATATACCCATTTTGAGAAATTGACTTCATCTATGACCTCGACATTTAGTTGTCCCCATCTTTCAAAGGTATTTTTTTTACCTTGATTATTTTAGACAGTTTCTCAATATGATTGGGTTTACTATAGGTCTTAGGAGAAAGTGATAGCATGCCCACATAGAAGGATTCCTCGAGGTTGCAATAACCACAACCATTGTATTCTATCTGTACCTTGATTTTAGGAAGTGTTTGTTGATAAGTTGATTTAGATGCAACTTTCATTGGATGGACATAAGAAAATGAGAGTGGAATTGCATCATTATTTGGAACTTGGAGTGGGTGGGTGCTATGCCCGCAGCCAAAAACCCTCATTTTCGCACTCGCGTTCTAGGAGGAGGAATTCTACAAAATTCATCAACAATAGTTGCTTTTCCTTTGCAAAGATGGCGCCATGATGATGGAGAGGTGCAGGAGGTAAGTATTGTTTGCTATTTGTTTTGAATTTCTTAGCTTCAAGTTGATTTTGTTTGTTTTAGGTTGAATTTGATTGTTTTTTTTTTAATTTGTAGGAGATGCAAATAATCCTACAAATCCTCAAAATCCTCAACAAGAAGAACAAGAAAATCCTCCTCAACAAAATTAGCCTCCCCCACCAATCACTCAACACCCTCCTGATACTCAACAAAATTTGAGTGAAATTGAGAACAAAAAACAAATTGAGGATCTTATTAGTAGGTTGAGTGATCCAAATGCTTCAACCACAGAAAGAATTCCACTAGAAAATTCAATGAAAGAGATGTTAAAAATTGTAGATTCAATAACCCAACAAATAACGGATGGCAAGATAGGAGGCAGGAAGCTAGGGCATATTATGCAGATAAACTATCATATAAACAAGTAAAAGATTTAAAAATTACTAAAGGTGATTTGTGCTCTTTATTCATTGACCCTAGAACAAATCAAAATCTTAGCCTCAATGCGAAGAGGTTTCCTATTCATTGGTGCCACCACCAAGAGATTAGGAACCGTTTTTATGATAGGTGGTACTTGGTCTTTGATTACCCACCATGCAACAATTGTGAAATCCCCCAAAATTTTCTTAGGAAACTATACAGTGAGTTCGTATTGAACCAAATCCCAAATTATTTTGATATGAGGGAGTTCTAGGGGAGAGGTGGGGGGTTGGCTCAGGATAGGACTGGCGCACAGCCGGATCCTACATGGCAAGGGAGACAACCTCTCGCTAGGTCACCTCGTGAGCACATTTTTATGCTTGTCATTGCGAAGGAGAGTGCCGACGTAGAGACATTGTAGGTGATCAACACTTTGATAGAAGTGTCATCCATCATACTAGCCCTATTGTACAATGCCATCCAGGGGAGTCTTCGGGTGGTGGCCTTCGAACCCTTGTGTTTCAATCTTGCAGGGCGACTTGTTCATATGACTCCATCGGTACTCAGGAAGCTACTACGCAGGATCCATATGCTACTACACATGATTTGTATGTTGCTATGGGGATGGAGAGAAATGCTGAAATTTTAGATCATGCATATGGTACTGATAGTCAGGTAAAAGTCAACATGTTCATTGAATTTAATTTATTAAATTTTGATTCTGACATGCAAGATTAACTAATTTAGTTTTATTATTTTAATAAAATTGCAGGGTCACAGTGTTGAGACTAGATACACCGGTCTTCCACCTACTTATTTATGTAGTACACCTATCAATGGGGTATGTAACTAGTAAACAATTCTAAATTTATTACATGTTAATAGCATTGTTTTACGAATGGTATTTTAATACATGTGATTTTGGATGTTGAATAGGCTACTATTGGAGGTTTCAAGAAAACACCTCCTAGTGCCAGTGGATTCACTCAAACATACACAAAGGTAATAGAATAAAGAGAACTTAACTAATGAATTCTACTTAATAGATTTGTGTAGTTTATATTCATATTGTTGGTTATGTTGCATTACACATCATTCAAACTCAAGCATTGTACTCACCATATTTTGACTGCAGTAGTCTATTTACAGGTTGCAAACTCCTACTACAACAGAATCTTGATTATCATCTTGTAGTTAATCACTAATTTGCTCAAAAGGCTTCATAATACTCACCCATATGACCATCAAAGTCACCAAACCTGTCTTATACACCTTAACCAAATTTAGTAACATCAATCATATCATTATTTTGATAGTAACCAAGCACTCAATATGATCCTTTCCAATGTTTAAACAAACATCTTTGTTTTGATCAGACAATATCATATTCCTCTAGTAGGTCTGTCGACCATTCAATCGGGTAGTTATATTCCTATCTCAAAGCTTATTAGAAAACTAAATGCACATTTAGAAACACTTTCCAACACATCACAACATATCAAAGTTGTTAGATGTTTGACATAAAGAAAATGATCAGATTTCATACTGTCCTCTAAAGAAAGGCTAGTAGATTAGGCCTATTTTACAAAGGATACCCCTTCAAAACCATTCCAAATCACTCAAAACCTCAAAAAAGTATTCAACCATGTCTTATAACTCAATATTTCACCATTTATAGGGATTCAAAACCATGAAAATGTTCTAATGCAATAAACCCTTGTGCATAGGGTGTTAAAGCACAAATCAAGGAGGGTTTTGTGAAAAATACTTTTGCAAACCTCTATTTCTCTAGCCACCACCTAGAACATGATTTTTTATGTCTTCCAAGACCTTCTACATTATTTCCAAGCCTCTGTAAGCTTTATTTATTCATGACCCATGACTGCAGCATCACTTTGTGTAGGAAAATCCTCTATTTTCCAGTGTAGCAACAACTCCACCATGGTATTCTTGCTTTTCCCTCCACTTACAATCATCAAAACATGAAAAAAATCCTAATATTAACCTACTACACCAATTTACTTGACCTAGATTGGTGGCATAGTGAAGAAAAACACTATTGGACTCTCAAACTTGCTTCTAAAAGGACTTTGTCGAGCATTGAATACTGCCTCTTATTCTTTTGTTTCCTAAAACTAACCAAGTCCAACTCTTGAAATAGGAAAATAACTCCTCTTTACATGTATTCACACTATGATTTAACTTTGGGTGTTCCTAAATTACCAACACAAGAAAACAAAACAATGGAGTAATGCTGCAAACTCATAAACAAGGAATTTTTATTTCAAAATCTAGTTATAAGAACACAAAATTTTGCTTTTTCTTGCCTTTACATGCCTTTTAAAGATGTTTCCTTTTCCATAACTGTCTTTCCATCGATTGAAACTACCCCTTTTAACCCTTAATATGCTTGATTTCCTTGTTTTTGTCAATTTAACAACTTTTAACAATATTACATTATTGCATTGTTTTCCCACTTTAACCACCTAGAACTTACCCATAAGCTTAAATACATTCAAATAAGACCTCACATGACCTTGAACATGCTTTACATCATTTTTCCATGACCTTTTGTGATTGAGTCAATACAAATTTGAACACTCATCCCTTTTGCAAAATTGAAAAGTATTTGATGACCTAGGTGCTCCTGCACCAACATCTGACCCAATTGAATCAGGATAAGATCAAATTGAATAAGAAACTAAAACTTCTTTCTCTTTTCATCAAAAATCACAATGTTTCATTTGCAAACCACAAGGCAACAACAAGCCAACTCATTTCAATACTTCTTATCATCCTCAAGCTTCAAACATCTTATTTATGAGAAAAAATGACTGATCCGTGCACAAGAAACCTAATTAGAGTCACTAAACAATCCACTCTTTCATCATTCACCAAGGCACCCTTCCACTCAATTTTCTTTACCTAGGAAAAATAACCAAAAAAAAATCTTTCATGTTACAACCTATATCCATCAGATCCTAACACACCTTTGTCATCATCAATTTATCTGAATTCAAAGCAAAAACCTGATAAAGAGCTCCGAATCTTTCAATTCCTTAAAAAACTCACCAAATTTTCACTTTTACCAACTAGTTCCTCAAGACCAAGATACTACAATCAACCATTTACACCTCAATCATTTCATCTGACTTTCAAGACATTACTCACATCATGTTTATTGACTAAGCTTATTCTATGCACAAATCAAGCCCTACAAAGGAGGGTTTATTGCATAAGGTACTTACAAACCTTAAATACTCCTGCCACCACCACAAACACCATGGAAATAGCCTACATAAGCTTTAGAAATGATGCAGAGTGGCAGAGAAGGAAAACTCACAATTACAAATGGCAAAGTCACTCCATTGAATGCTTCTCTCAAATACTCTTATGAGGAGTCCTAAACTCCACTATTCTTTAAGAGATCAACCCCACACACCTAGGGTTCACAACTCAGACCACTCACAAAGCTTGAAAAAATTTGGACCATGTCTCATTAAGTCAAAACAAGGTTTAAAAACCCTCTAGCATTTAGGTTATAACAAACACCCATCACTATGGTGACTTAGACCTCACTCTCTCTTAAGGCTTGCAACCCTTGCCCGGTAGGATAGTTAGAATAAAAAACACAAGGAATACTGTTAAGACACCAAACCTATGGATTCCGTCCCCTAAGATGGACCCTACAAGGTTCCAAAACCCTTCCTCTTGATTGTCAAAACATCACTCACAATGGCCCTTTCTACCGCTGCTCCAAAAGGCCTAATTCACAGATCTACACCTAGGTCTTGACTATATAGGCTCTCCCCTTCACCCCAGAGCCCAAATTTAGACTCCTAAAGGTTATCCACACCTACTTCCACCATTCCTAAGTGCCTCTTAAACAAATTCTTCAAAATCAAGCAAAAAATCAATTTTTTGCTTGTCAATTATGCTTGCCACATAGAGATGTCAACCCAAAATTCATGCACAACTTCTAAGAATGAGCCTTCCATTCTCCATAAAATTTATTACATGATATTACATCCTTATATTTTCCATCCCACTGAGATTTAGCAATTTTACAATGTGGGAATGGAAGAAATATACATTTTTCACCCAAAACCTTGATTTTAAGGGTTTTTAGACCACCTGATAGAGAAATTGGAATATCTCCCTTGATACTCAATGAAATCTCACCACTCCAATGCCAAAGGAAATATTATTAAATTACCTATCCAACCATTATGGTATTGGAGAATGATAGTGAACATGCAGCCTGTACCAAGTACGGGATCAACAAATTCTTTAGAAAATCACAGGAAAAATAACAAACTTCTTATTGAAACTTCTTCAAAACATCAACATCAACCTTGCCTTGACCAAGAGAGGAATTTTTGAAGTCTTAAAAACTCCCTTCAACTTCTTGCAACTATCTTTTGAAAAGAGAGATGTTGGAAAACAACTAATCTCATGCTTTGACTTCTAATTGCCTAGTTAAGGCAATGTGAGCAACTTCTACCAACTCAACCACAAAGAGCCTTCCAAAATGTGTCAAAGGCATTTAAAACCTTGTAAAAAAGTAAGGTGACTCCCCTCAGGTGTCTAGATACAACAAGGCATCATTTTTCCTTATTTTTCCAAGATGCACTAGACTTACAAAGGAGGATGGAGACCTTGTTGTACAAAGAAGTTGGTCACCAAGACCAAAAACTCAACCAAAAACCTAGAATACCTACTACAAAGCATTGAAATGGTACATAAGACCTTATTCCATCCATAAACCAAGAAACAAAACATGAAAAATTATTTTAGGTCCCTTAGACCCATGGGTGCTCCTGCACCATACTCCCAAGCAAGAAAAAGATCTAAAGTCCTCTTTGAGATCAGGTCTTCTACAATAGTTCCATGCTATTTAATATCATTTTTTGACATCCATGTTGCATCCTCTTTAGGTAGACCTTTCCATTTGACCAGGTATTCCTTGTAAATCTTCCTTCTAGTCTTCTTTGTCTCCTTGGTGTCTAGGATGCATTCAAGAGTCATAGGTTGGCTGGGGGGTAGTTCCTTCACCCAATCTTCATCCTCCATTGTTGTTGTACCTACTCCATCACCTATATTCATAGAATCTTTGAAAGGATACAAGTCAGAAATGTTGAAGATAGGAGAGATTGCCACCCCAGGAGGTAGCTCTATTTCATAAGCATTTTGGCCAAACTTGTGGACCACCTTGCAAGGTCCTATCTTCTTCATCATGAGTTTGGTATACTTTCCTTTTGGAAGTATATCCTTCTTCAAGTGTGCCATCACCAAGTCTCCAACCTTGAATTGGACATTCCTCTTCTTTAAATATTCCTCTTGCTTATACTTCTCAACATTCTTTTGAAGGGTTTTCTTCACTTGTTGATGAATATCCCTGATTGTAATAGCAAAGTCCTCACCTTGAGCACTTCTCTTAGAAACTCCTTGTAGATATCTTAGTTCATAGACCCCTCTAGGGTGCATGCCATAAACTACTTCAAAAGGGCTTCTACCAATGCTCCTATTCACGAAGTCATTATATGCAAATTCAGCCCGAGGTAAAATCAGATCACAAGCTTGTCCATGCTCCTTGGTAAGGCATATTAAGAGGTTTCCCGATGATCTATTCACCACTTCAGTTTGTACATCCGTTTGTGGATGGTATGCTAAACTAAAGGACATATTTTTTCCTTGAGTTTCTTCCACAAGGTCCTCCAAAAGTGACCAATGAATTTAGAATCCCTGTCAGAAACAATGCTTAAAGGCAATCTATGTATCCTAACAACCTCCTTAAAGAAGAGACCTACTATATGAGGTGCATCATTGGTGCATTTTCAAGGAAGAAAATGTGCCATCTTACGAAATCTATCAACTACCACAAAGATACTATCAAAACCTCTTTGGGTTCTAGGCAACCCCAAGACAAAGTCCATACTTACACACTCCCAAGGCCTATTGGGAATGGGCAGTGGCTGATAGAGTCTTGCATTTGATGAAGTTCCCTTTGCCCTTTGACATATTGTGCAGCCTTCCACATACCTTCTCACATCCACTTGCAACTTTGGCCAATAGTAAAATCTCCTAACTTGTTCCAAGGTCTTGTTAAGGCCAAAGTGACCTCCAAGACTCCAACTGTGTTTCTCCTTTATGATATTGTCCCTCATTGAGTATTTATACACACACAATTGGCTTCCTTTGAAGAG
>VDFB02300960.1:0-62135 GCA_007258455.2 Sequoia sempervirens
GAACAACTTCTTCACTTGATCCTGGTGTTCCGCAACGGTCAGCCACCTGAACTCGATTCTCTTCCAATTCGGAGAGATACATGATGCGCTTGTCGACAGAATTGTCAAACGTCTCATCCTCAATGGCCTTAGCCAACTTGAGGGCTGGTAGTTCCAAAGTTATAGGAATCTCGGCATTCAAACCATACAAAAGCTGAAAAGGAGACATGCCGATTGCTCGCTTCGGAGTTATTCTGTCTGCCCACAAAGCGTCAAACAAAGCCTTGTGCCACAAACGTTGATTCTCGTCCACCAGCTTGCGGATTATAGTTACCAGATTCTTGTTACTAGATTCCGCTTGACCATTACCCTGCGGATAATAGTCGGAAGAATGTGACAAAGTGATACCATGCTCGAAACAAAACTCCGTGATCTCATTTGACGAGAAAGCAGAAGCGTTGTCCGCAACAATCTTGTTCGGCACACCGAACCTGGAAATAATATTCTCTTTTAAGAAATTGCACACTACTTCTGAAGTAGCACGCTTTGTAGGTATTGCTTCCACCCATTTGGTGAAATAGTCTGTAGCCGTCAAAACATAGACGTGTCCAGCACTTGACGATGGATTCACTGCACCTATGAAATCAATGCCCCATTGTTGGAAAGGTTCATCAATCACAACAGGTTTTAACGGCAAAGATGCCAATTTTGGACGGCCAACAAACTGTTGGCACAATTCACACTTACGCACCCAAGAGTACGTGTCTTGAAAGAGTGTAGGCCAGTAATACTTTGCTCTCAGGATTTTGTGAGCGGTTACTGGCGCTGAGAAATGCCCACCACATGCCAAATCATGGTAAGATTTCAACAACTTTTGCTGTTGCTCTTTATCAACACACCTGAGAAATGTTCCATCCATTGCACGCTTATACAAGCCGCTATCCCATAAGACGAAATTAGCTGACTTTAGCTTGACGGTCCTTTTTTCTTTCGGAGTTAGGTGATTAGGACATTCTCCGTATGTCAGGAAATGAGCTATGTTGGAAAACCATTCATCAGTGGTGCTAACGAATAGTACCATAGGAAGTGTACTAGGATCAACCTCTTCATCTGAGACCTCCTCATCTTCCGGAATCTCTTCGCCTGGGTTGTTTTCTGCAATGAGCTGACAAAGGCCACGTCCACGTATCAGCTTAGTAGGCTTTATCTCTAGATCATATTCCTGAATCTTAGCAATCCAGTTTCCTCTTTTCGTTCCAAATTCCTGTTGTGTGAGGATAGACTTGACAGTCGAATCTGGAACGAGGACTTTGACATGACTGCCCAGAACGTAGAACCGGAAATGCTTGACGGCTTTCACCACTGCGAAAGCGTGCTTTTCCATCTGAGAATATTTCAACTCGTAATTCTTTAGAGGACAACTCATGAATGCAATGGGGGATTCAAAACCCTCATCATTTTCCTGCACCAAGATTGCTGATAGCGTATGCTCGGAAGCATAACTGTACATCACAAACTCCTTGGTGTAATTAGGGCAAACCAATACGGGTGCATGAGCGATGGCCTCCTTGATGTCATCGAACGCTGCTTTTCCTTCCGCCGTCCAATGAAACGTGGCATTACCCTTCATCATGTTCACAATGTGACGAGTCTTTTCAGCAAAGTCTGGAAGAAATCTTCTCAAGAAGTTCACCTTGCCGAAAAAGGAATGAACGGCTTTCTTGCTTGATGGCAAAACGAGTGACTTGATTCCATTGACTCTTTCTGAGTCAATCTTAATTCCTTCAGCAGATACTACGTGACCAAGAAGTTTACCTTCTGTCACCCCAAAAGTTGACTTTTTGGGATTGAGGGAAATGCCGTGCTGACGGCACCTCTCCAGAGTTTGTCTCAAATGATAGAAATGCTCATGGCGTTGCTTGGAGAACACTATAAGATCGTCAAGATACACCACAATGAACTTACCCATTATGTCACGGAAAGCAAGATCCATGGCACGTTGGAATGTAGCGCCGGCATTGATCAAACCAAACGGCATCCTACGATACGCAAAGGTTCCCCAAGGCGTTGTGAAAGCAGTTTTGTGTTGATCGCTTGAATTCACTTCAATTTGATTGTAACCGGAAAATCCGTCTAGCATGGAGAGCATCTCGGATCCAGTTACGTTTTGTAGAACTTGATCCATCACTGGAAGTGGGTAATTGTCTTTGAGAGACAATTGATTTAGATTTCTGAGATCTACACAAATGCGGATTTCACCATTCTTCTTACGAACAGGGACGATATTGGCTATCCATGTTGAATGATGGATAGGGAAAATTATCCGCGCATTCAACATCTTTTGAACTTCAGCTAAAATTGTTCCAGAAATCTTGGGATTGTACTGCCTCTGCTTTTGTTTGTAAGGTAAAGCACCAACCTTGAGAGGAATGTCATGTTGCACTTCCTTGGGCCGAAATGACTTTAGATCGTCATACGAATACGCCAAGACGTCGATGTACTCCTGCAGTAGTTGAGCAAACTGTCTTCTTTCTTCGGTCGTGCAACATTTGCCAATGTTGACCATCTTAGGATCGGCCTCAGTTCCCAAATTTATCTGTTCAACCTCATTAGATGAGTCAGAATCTGAGAGTTGTTTCTTGACGTGGCGATCATGTTTGTCAAAAAGTTTCTCCAAGGATACCAATCCTTTAGGGATCTTATTCCCTTTGAGTTGGAGATATTCCTCACCCGTGATAGGATCTAGATCGGTCACGGATTCTCGAAGTGGAGAATCACTGCCTTCAAAGTACAATTCATCGAAATTCTCAGCTTTCTCAAGGAAGGCGATAATTTGATGGTCGTCGTTGAAAATCTGCCAGTTTTCTGAATTGTCAGGTACACTTGGGCAGAAAACCAACTCTATGGTGTAGGTAGAACCTTGAAAGTCTTTGTGTGGTACCAAGAGCGTGGCGGAGATCGCAAGGGAATCAGCTCTAGTATTGTATTCTCTGGGAACAACGGAGATATCGAAAGCCTCGAATTCCTCAATGGAATCCCATACTAGATTGCGGTAATGCCTGAGTCTTTCATTCTTTGTTTGATAGAGATTTCTCACTTGACATACTATCAACTCGGCATCACCTTGCGCATGAAGGTTTTTTATACCCTTCTTCAATCCAACTTGCATTCCCAGTAACAGGGCTTCATACTCGGCGGTGTTATTGGTGTTATCAAACTGCAGCTTGAAGGAGAAAGGGAAAAACTTCCCTGATGGCGAAATGAAAACCATTCCTGCTCCAGAACTGGTCGAAGAGCAGCTACCATCGAACTCGAGCAGCCAGACACCGTTGGAATCACCAATTGGAACAGTGTCAAAATCCAAGACTTCATCCTCTGATGAAGATTCATGGTCGGAGATGGACAAATCTCTTGATGACGTTTCATCTGAAGTTGACGAAGTATCATCTTTTTCTAGCTCATTTTGAGTTGAGGATTCTCCTACCTCATCTGTTTGTAGGTAGTAAGTTCCCACGCCTGATGATTCGAACAAAATCTGAGCTCTGGGATCATTGGACTCAACAACTGAAAACTTTGATTCCTTTTCGGGAATCAGCTTTTGCATCACACCTTTTACTGGTATTCTTGCTTCAGACATATCCATACTTAGCTCTCCTCCAACATCTTTGCAGAAATTGCGTCTGAGGAGTATACCGTAGGAAGCTGGTACATCGGCCACGAGGACCGTCATTTTTATCTTCTTCTCCGGGTATGCGGCGAATGCATATTAGGCATCCTTGATCTGACCGATCAATGGCACTTGCTTATTTTCCATGGAAAAGCAACGGCTGAAGGTTTTGGTCATCTCAAGGCCTAACGCAGTAGCTACCTTGGTGGGCATCACATTGTCAGACGCACCAGAGTCTATGACACAGTTACTCAGCTTGAAACCATTTACAAGTAGTGAGATGAAAAATGGATCAATGCGTCCAGAAGCAGTTGGAGGATTAGATACGAGGTTACTCTGTGACACTTTGGGTTTAGGAGTAACTGGGACGTCAGGAGGAATATCCTGACTTGGGGAGATCTTTTTATCATTTACGAACTTGACAAGCCTGTCAAATTGGTCGGGGTTGGCTTTGAGGTATTCAGCCTCGGACATTTGAACCTTGGTTTTCTTGGCATGGTCAATGATGTCGAAAGCCTGGAAAGAACTTTGTAGGTTGGAAGCCGTAACTTCACCGATTGGTTTCACAAAAGGCACACTGGTCTTTGGAACGGGAGGGTTAGCTTTAGGAACAATGGGAGTTGACGAAGAAGAACGGGGTGCACTTACTTGCGGATTTGCTGCTTTCTTAGGCTGCCAAGGGAGAGGAGATCCTCTTTTGGCAATCGTTATGGGCGGCTTCTCCTTTTCTAGGACAGCAGCGGCTTGAGCTTTGTCAAGTTCACTTTGTTGGTGCCGCGTAAAAACAGCATAAGCGTCAGTCACCAAATCATCTTCTTCTTCTTCTTCTTCCATCATTTGCAAATAGCTGATCTTGGAGTCGCCAGCCGATCCAATTTCTTCTTCTTGGAAGAGATCGGCATTTTCTTCTTCAGGATATTCGGGCTGAGCATAATCATCTTGTTCAGTCTCATAGTACCCAGCGGCATTGTTAGCAGGCGGGGCTTCAAGAGCAAGTCGTCCTGGAGGTGCTGGGAGACGATTCTGATTTTTGTTGCCAGCATAGTTAGGAAAAGTCCTCCTAGGGACGTCTTTGTAGTTGTTACCATTGTTATTGTTCGACACCTGCTTCTTAAGAGAGAGAACTTCATTTGCCAACCTTTGGACCATGGGATCTGTGAAATTTGAGCTGGCAGTGGGAGCATTGGCGTTGGATGCTGAAGATCCTGAGGCTTGCATCCTTTTATTTCCGTTAGTTCCCATCCTGATTTCTCCAGCAAGGATCATGTCGTCCTCTAGACTGGTAGCCAATTGCTGGGCTGCTGCAACATTAACAAGATTTTCCCTACGCAAGTAGAAACTTACCTTGGGTAATTGGGTGTTGATGAAGAAGCATTTCAGGTTGTGATCCGTTGGTCTTGCATCATTGGGGATCCGTGTCACCAACTTGTTGAATTTAGCCACAAACTCGCGCATAGGCTCGTAAGCTTCTTTACGCATGGTGGTGAGTTGCGCCAATAAAGCATGTGAATCTTCGGCAGGCTTAAACCTTTCTTCAAATTTAGTGCGAAGAGTGGCCCAATTGGTGACGGAAGCATTGGGAAGAGTAAAGAACCATTCGGCTGCAATCCCTTGAAGGGATTCAATGAACAATCTTACAGAAACATCTTCGTGCTCAATGCCAAGGACGCCGCATACTATGTAGAATGCGGATATGTGCTCATCGGGGTGTTGTTTGCCATCACCTTGAAATTTTGGAAGATGCTTCCTGGATACACGAGGAAGTTCGTGTAAAGGTGGAGTCAAACGGAGGGGACCAAAAGCATTTCCCCACGGTCCTGCAGGTGGTGCGGCCATGACTGGTTGCACAACGGACGCTTGAACAGGACGTCTGCGATAAACTGACCAAACACTTGGGATTGGAGATCTTTGGCTACGTGGAGGGAAGCTTATAGCCCGCTGCAATGGTGACCTTGCTCGTGGAAGAGTAAATGGGAAGTCATGTTGCAGCAACTCTTCAAAGAGTGGATCTGTTATTCCTTGAGCCCTCAATCCTCTTGTATATATTCGGTCCGCCAGAATGTAAATCTGAATACAAAGGGTGTTACAGAGTTAACAATATACAAAAGAACAGCAAGAAAATGGAAACTTATCTACTTCAATCCGAAGCGTGAGGCTCAGATTGTGTATGTAGGTTCCCCAGGAGAGTCGCCAAAAAACTGTTGGGTGAAAATTATGTAATCAGCTTTCGATAGATTACACAACTTGGACTTCAGCCACAGCTATGTGAGATATGAATCTCTCCTCTCGGAAAGGGGAGGCGCCCTTCTTACTGCTAAAAGAAACAATAGTAAATCACAAAAGTAATTACACAATGTACACGAAAGTCACGAAGTGGGGGGGGTGTGTTACATTCATCCTTCTCTCTTTTTTCAGAGAAGATGTTTACAATGCTTCACGTGTTGGAAGTTCCGAATTCTTGATAACTGAAACGAACAACTGGCGGTAATGCCAATATCTCATATCTCGTCAAAGCGAGAAAGTAGAGATACAGTAATCAACAACAAACAAAGAGAAATAAAATGGGGAGGAGGAGGCTCCGCGAAGGCACAAAGTGGATTTTATTGCTTTATCAATGTTGGATCTGCATAAGCGATACCCGGGTTTGCTACGTTAGAAGCACAAAGTCTTCTTAGGCATAACAATTCTTGAACAACAACATGAGCGATTAAAGCACAAGTCTGTAGATCATCCAAGCCAAAATGTCAGCGAGCGCAGAGAGCGATTACAAGCACAAAGTCTTGTAGATCCTTCGACAAAGTATCCAAGAGTATGAATAATTATAAGCACAAAGTCTTATAGATTATCCAACAAGAACATGCAAGAGTATAAATGATTATAAGCGCAAAGTCTTATAGATCACTCAACCAATGATAAACAAAATAACAATGCAATCTAAATAATAGATGTAACGCAAAGTTTACATCAACCACTTAGAGTCTTTCAGATTTCTCGAACTAATCACTACCAAATCAAATCAACTTACAAAAGTATCGAATCCAACACAAAGTTTGGCTTGCAATCCTTTCCTTTATTGATTGAATCTCATTCACAAAATATGAACGCAAAGTTTCACAAGTTTGCTTACAAAAGGGCAGCACTTCGTTGCAAAAGGCTAAAAGATATATTACAATGAAAATCCCTCACAATATATAGAAAGAGGGATGAGCAAAATAAGGAAAGAGATTGAGAAAATTAAGGAAAGTTAGGTGAGCGATTTTTGGAGATCTCACCTAACTTTGACCAAAGTCAAAGTGTAATTTGTTTTCAAAATATTACGTCTTTGGACTTGGTGTGAAATTACAATTTACAAAATGACATTGAAATGTAGAAATATTTACAAGATGCATAATGGGATTACTACTTGGGAAATGTCTAACAATGGAGAATAGGAGGCTGCTTCACGTCTTTTTGCATTGGGCGCGGAAGTCTTCAAATTTCCTCCTAGTCTCCTGCACGAACTTCTCATCTGGACCAACGGTGTAATCCACAATGGTGTGGATTCTCGTGATCGATCTCATGGCGGGATGAGTGAACCTTTTTACTTTTGTCAAGATCGTCTTCGGGTTGTCGATGTGAGCCTTGTATCACAAATGATGTTGGCTTACGAAGTCGGTATCGATCAAATTCATGATGGCTTCTTTGAAGATCGGGGATATTTCTGCGGCCGGTAGGAAGATACGATTGTCCTCAAGAAGTTGACCAGGCAACTCTCTGATACTTTTGTCAAGAATGTTGCGACGCCCGTCGACATCTTCCTGTACTTGGTGAAGGTCTTCAATGAGAGATTGAACCACTTGGATCCTGTGTTTCAGTGATTCTTTTACCTCTACAAACTTTTCTTTGTCGGGAATTACCCCAACCTCCACCAATTTGCTGAGCTTTACCTGTTTCATTTCTGACCATGACAACAGGCATTTTTCCATGTCTCTGCGCTCCTGGGAAAGTACGCCCTTTTCTTTGTCAAGCTCTGTGGTGAGCTTGGCCAACATGGTGGTTTTCTCATCCACAGCCAAAATTATCTGAGATCCATGTTCAATGATCTTTTCAACAAAGTCATATAACACCTTGCCTTTGGAGGCAAATTTCTCAGCTTTCTTGACAGCTGGGTCTTCAATACTTACGTGTCGTGATTTGTGCGTGCTTGGAGGCAGGCAAGAGTCTCTTTCTTGATGGCATAATGCTACGCCCCTCTGTTTGTACATGTTCTGAGATTGCTCCAACTTTGTCCGACCTTCTGCCAAGATATCCAAAGTGACTTAGCATCGGCTTTTTTGCGCTTTAGTTGGTAACCTTGCCATTTGGACCTTTGTTAAATACGCGTCCCTCCATATTGACATCACCTTCTTGATTCGGCGGTATGCCAATTTCAGCATACTTGTGGCCAGATTTATCAGCATTCAGCCTCGAGTATACTTTTGCCTTCTTCTTCCCTTTAGCCTTTGGAAGAACTATCTCTTCAAGGTCGAGTTCCTCTGGAGAAATCATTTGCTTTTCACGCTTCGACACTTGAGATATTAGCCAAGGAGGAAGAAAAGAAGTGTGAACTTCTGGATTTACTGTCAAGTCGGTCGCCATTGCCACCTCTGAAGTTATTGGCCTCACATCGAGAACTCACGATAATTTATCGTGACAATTGGAGAAGTGTTGTCCATCATGTCACATGGTTGACACATTGATCCCGATCCGCGCGTACGAAGCTCATTCCTTAAAGAAAGCGATTGGTCGTTCACCGGAGAGTATTATCCTCGTTAGGTAAAGAACAGCTAGATAGACGATGGTAAGGCTTGGCGATTATATGGCAAATATGAATGTATTGATGGAAATATCAAAAGGCTGGAGTTGGTCTTTTTCACGAGGATAAGGGGATATCGGCTCTGAGGAATGCTAAATGGTAGGGAAAATAGGTGGCTTGTCGAGGGAGCAGGAGGTGAAGGAATTCTTGACTCAAAAGGGGTATGAGGAACGTTTGAAGTCACGGGCGATGATGTTCTGTGAATTTCCTCAACTACGTTCTCGGGAGGAGAAGTAGTTATTTCTTCATCATGCTCGGGTTCCTATTGATCACCCTCTTGCCTCTCCGATTCTGGTTCACCTTCAAAGTCACCTTCAGATCCTTCTTCAGAATCTTCATCAGACTCTTGCCCGCTTTCAGAAACCTCTTCGGCATCGGAGTCTGCTTCTGCTGAATCTTCATCTTCAGCGGATTGGTCGCTTGAAGTATCTTCTTCATCGGAATCTATCTCCTCTGAGATGGGCTTTTACCCTTAGAGCGAGATGGGTGAGATTCCGTCATTTCTGTCTCTTGGACGGCACGGGTATCTTCTTACCAGCAGTGGGAGCTTAATCCACCGGGCCTCTCCGCGAAGAAGTGGGAACGGCCGCTGACTTGTTTTTGTCGCGAAGTTCTTGTTGTTGGCGTGCTTCTGCCTTGGACTCTTCTCCTTCTGAGTCTGTCCTGAAACTTTTCATTGCATAACCATGTTTGTGTAACCATTCTTCTGTATTGGCTAGGATTGGTCTCAGCCTTTCTCTCATGTTGGTGACCTCTTTCCTAGACCACTGTATTGCAGGTAACGGCCTCTTAGCAACGCCTTGTTCATCATAGACAGCGTTCATGATATCACACGGATCCCTCAAAATCCTGCGGTAGGTCAGCGATACCAAGATCTCGATTTGTTGTTGTCAATCTGCAATAGTCCCATCTTCCGAATGGCTTCTTCATCTGCGCGAATGCGCCGGATATTAGCTTCAAAAGCGATTGTGTTGGTGACCTTTTACCTTCTTCGACATCTCGGTAGTCAAAGTCAAACCTATACAGCAGGTTTTGATGGTCATGATCACGCATCTCGGAATGAGCGGACTTAGCCTTTTGTCGCGTCCGGGATGAGAGTATATACGCGATGAGATTACGTTAAGAACTTGAATCCGCAGCTTGTGGTTGCTTCTTAGTTCTTTTAGTCAGGCACAAAAGCAACACATTGATTTAAAGTCTAATGACGGATATAAGTCGAAGTCTATAGCCTTTCCAAGCATCGTCTCTGATGTGTGATCCAAGATGGGAGTTTTGGGACAAAAGGTCAAGTTTAAAATAAAAGCATCAAATTAAACTCATAGTCCAAGAACACAATTGAGAGGAGGAATAAAGAATTTGATATAGCCAATCGAATGCAACTCTCCCATAAACAAAACAAAAGCATTGATCATAACCTAATCTGCAAAGTTCGTCGACAGGCATAGAAGACAAAGGAAATCAAATAAAATAAAGAAAACATGCCATGGATACAGTTGGTGATGCTAATTCAAATGGTTGCATATCAAAATCTAGTGGCGAACATGTAGAACTTCAATGTAGAAGGGCATTGATCAACCGTCGGCATCTCATCACTGATTTGTTTACCCAAATAATATGACTTCATCTTATGATCCTGATGTACATACATCCAATCGCGAAGGTGGATGATTCCGGCAAACCTTTCACTCTGCTCAGAAACGTGATCATATCCTTGACGTCATCTTTGAAGTCACTTCTCAGGAGTCCTTTCGGCCATCTGGAAACAGACGATCTAGGCTTTTAAGCCATTGAGTATTTATCAACTGTTTGGCTTTATTAGGATCAGCATCGAAAATCTCCTGTTCTTTTGATATAGAAATGTCAATATATTTGTCCATGTGAGGAACCTTGAAGACGATGTCAAAGAAATCGGGGTCGAGTCTTAGAATCTCGTGCTCGGAAGAGTCGATCACACTTCTGCTTTCTCGGATGTAATGAGACGCAATTTGAAGAACAAATTCAGTATTATGTGCAGCTGTGGGGAACATCGCCACCAAGTGGAGATTACTGTGTACTATTTCCCTCATTGAATCAGGAAGAGGCTTCGTCTCTGTCAACTTTGCAAAGTCAACCAAATCTTGATGGCCAACCTCTATATCCTTTATTTCTTCAACTTTCGAAAGTACCATAGTTGGCGGATAGACGCCTTGATATTTGTACTTCATCTTGCTTTTTGCTTTCGAAGAAGAAGGAGGTTTCGTTGCAGTCATCAAAAGAAACTGGAACACTGAGCACTCTTAACTGGACGATCTCTGAGAGTAGACTGCAATCCGTCTAGCCAGAACAAACACCAATTTGTTAGGAAACATGGGAAAGCGTGAAATGAGCACGAGGGTGGAAAAGCATAGAGATGATGGCGAGGCACGCAAAACGATGCACGAATGCGGAAAAACGAAGCTCAGGGATGCACTGGTCAAAAATGGAGTGCATTTGGAAAGGTCTGGGAAAAGCCTGCAAAAAGTGTAAGGGCGCTAAAATTCAGCGCTTCTGCAATTTTGGCAATTTTTGGTGATGTAAATGCAGTGAGGAATGGCGAAGGCGCTTTGAGCTTTGCAAATGCTTGTAGAATGAAAGCTTTCGAATTTGTCTCCATTTCCATGTTTCCGCTTAAGGGTTTCACAAGAAATCTTTTCTTTTGTGAGATTGCAAAGTTTGTTTCAAAGCATATGAAAAGAACGGCGTGAAAAACGCGATGGGAATAACGTTGGAGAGATATGAGTTTGTGAGGAGAAATGAACAAACATGGAACACAGAAATGTCGCCATCTTTGAAGGAAGAAAGAAACGTGTATGGAGAATGAGGGTGGGACGCGTAGAGAAACAAAGAAACGCGAATGTAGAACAATACACGTTTGGAGAAAACAAAGAAAGGAATGGCGAGGGTTAGCAAAGGTTCACCAAGGCTCGTGCAATGAAAGCAAACCATGAATGGCGAACAGGGTGAGGAAAACGCGAAGGGAGAGAAAGTGTAGGTTTAGGAAAGAGAAGAATGCGAATGGTAAGACACAAAAAACGCGAATGAAATGAAAGACGTGAAAGAAAGAAACAAAAACGCGAACGAACACAGATCATATACAAATGACAATACAAAAACAAAATGGAAAATCTTACTAGGGTAATGATCATAACTAGGAACCTATATCCTGTGCCATTTCAAAAATGGATCACTGTTTGACATCTAAATATCCCAATTACTTTACCTTCATCATCGAGTTCTGAAGCTGACTACCTAGAAATCACCGACTAAGGTGGAAACATAACACATTAGTACTAGCCATTCAAGCTGATTCTTTACCCTTGAAATGCTACATTTCCATAAGAACACAATATAATTAACCACACAAAGCACAATTTTTTGTTAAATATCCCTTACATGCAATAAATTCCACTTTATTCATTATCCGACCCTAAATGTCACAACATAAGCAGCAAAAGACCACAATTTTACACCTTTTCAAAATCAATAAAACACAATCTATCACTCCATAAGAAAAAACCTCCAAGTTCAACACACACTTTTCACATTCACACACAATTCACATCACTGGGAAGTGCACCACAAGACAACACATGGGTCCATAATGCATCCCTGATAAGAAGAATATCGGTGCATTGCACACTACACCGAGGGTCCTATCATTTCCACTAGTTTTCTACACCATTGGACCAACACCACCTATGGAACAAACTTGGATTGCTAAGCGAGGATGACACAAAGGAAAGACACACCCTCGAGAGTTTGAGCAACTAGGTCAATGTAATGGGCTCATAGTTCCTAGTGTATGAACCTAGGATCTGATACCAAGTTGTAACGCCCTGCCACGCAAACCCCAAAGGATAACTAAGAACTAACAATGATAACACAAAATTTTATTTTAAAAGTAAAACTAACATGAGATGTAAGTAACGCTCAATACTAGTAATGAAACCACACATATAACAACTAACTAGTCCCTTGGGGTTACATGACTGCATTATATTTCGAACATCTCTATCATCATCCCAAATCCATAACAAAGATGAACTACTCACAAGAGCACGTTTTAATATCATCCTATAGAATGAACAAACAATATCTATTACATAAACATCCTACACACTTATGAATTTAATTATAAATATTTCCATAGATACAACACCATTAAAGAATCGCATATCGTGAAACAATAAACACATATTAATACAAGGATTATCATAAAGATAAGCATCCATCAATGATCATAAGATAATG
Organism: Sequoia sempervirens; assembly: GCA_007258455.2. Lineage (NCBI taxonomy): Eukaryota > Viridiplantae > Streptophyta > Pinopsida > Cupressales > Cupressaceae > Sequoia > Sequoia sempervirens. Next base: position 12,750 of record VDFB02300960.1, read on the forward strand.
CCAAAGATTACAATCATTACATAATTATGAAGTACATCTAAATTACATCAATTCATAGCATGGTTACATGAACGGGAATATTCAACCATGGAATAATACAATTGAAGAGAATGAGTAATCAAGACTAATGAAATTTGTTTCGAAGTCACTACAAATGGGTCCACCTATCACTTGATTCACTAATGGGGTTTAGCAGTTCCAAGAACCATGTTCTTCCCACCCCCTGTGATAGGAATACCTAAGAAAGACCCCCAGTAAAGCAAGTGAACAAGCAAAAGACTCCACGACTGAGTAACAACTGCACAAGAAATATTTGCTTCCAAATACAATAACAACAAAGAACCAACTTCATTAACTTGTAAGGGTGGAGTTACCACATAAGCTCAACATGGGTTACCCAATGCAGATCTTCATAAGTTACCAACCCCCTACCTGGTTAAACCTTGGCAACCTTAACCGATCCCCAACCCCCATTCTCACTCATGCGGGCTCAACATACCTTTCAAGAGGACAAGGTAGTTGACCTTTGTCATTCCACCCCTTCCCACTCATCCCAAGCCTAAACAAGCACTTGGGCCATGAGTGAGGCTACATTATCTAAATTAATGTGAGAAACTACCCAAATCACCCCCTAATTAATTATTAGGTTATCACCGATTAAAAAAACTCTCAATGAGTTACCCGTAGCCCACTTTGTGCATGGGCCCCCATTGAAATCCGCTCCCCCTACTAGCAACAAAAGACTCACACTCACCAACTGGGTAAGCCAACTTGCACCTACTAGAAAAGCCATATAAAGTCACATGAAACGAGGTATGCACCACCTCACACAAGATTTCCATAATAAAACAATTTCCACAGTGCAAGGCTCAAACCCACATAAAAAAAATCCAAGTATAAAGATAAACCATTATCAAAATAATGAAATCATGAAACCGCCCACATTTAGGTGATACAACATCAAACTCATGTAAACACTCCAGGCTTGATATGGGTTACCCAATGCGGATCTTCCTAGGTTGTCAGCCCCATCCCGGGTTACCCAAGCAACCTCACTAGATCCCTAGCCCCCATACCAACTCTTGCAAGTAAAAAAAAAAACCATACTCCCCTCTAACCTTTGGAACACTAACAACTCATTAACACAATGGTTCCCCAATTGAATTGGCAACAACAACACGATCTCACCATCAAAATCAATCCTCAAAATAAAAGGTGAAAACATCCAATAGGGCATCCATGGGAGACCTCAATTTTCTCCTCATAGGATACCCAACCAAAAATTTCCCAACAAACTTACAATTTGACAATAAACAACTTAAACAAAATCAACCATCACGACAACAATGACCATCACCCGAACCACAACTCTATTCAAGAATCAACCCAATAAATTAGCATAAACAACCAATCAAAAACTAACATAATCAAATCAGTACAAAATCAACCACAAAAGTCAAAATCTTCTCAATAACCATTCGGCACAAATAGGCTCCCACCTTAAACCATAACCAAAAACAACTCAAACTCTAAACCAACCACAATAAACAAACTCATCTTAAACTCCAAAATTGCATGCATAATTCACCACAAGGAAACACTTAGTCCACTACTAAATCATTATAAAGTCAATGTTTGTTCACTAAGTAGCAGTAAGTCATAAAGAGAAATATAATCACAATAGATATAAATAGTCTTAATTCAACCTACTAACCTCTAAACATGATCACTCATTTTGTTATCCTATAATTAAGTATAAATCACTTTACATTCTATTCATAAGATTCAAGCTTACAAAACTACAAAATAAAATCAATAGAGCTTATTATATCATGTAATATTTATACCATAGTCTATTATGGCAGCTAATCTAATTTACAACTCCACTATTAAGAATACAACGAACTCAACATTTCAATATTCTTGTCAAACATTTGTTTTTTCCTCTATTCAATTAACTAACATAATCAATAAGCATTTCCAAACTCAAATATAACCCTATTTACTTTATTAACTTCTAAATATTGAAAAAAAAAATCACCTAAAAATAATTTAATCAATTTCTTTTCCTTTTAATACAATCTTCTTAAACATTTCTTCTATAATCTTCAACCCTAATATTTGAAATTAATTATACTACTTTAATCCCCATATTCCAAATATTTAATTCACCAAGCAAGCTTACTAGTCAACTACAAAAACATTATAAAAATAATTAACATAAACGGGTAGTTTAAATCTTTTTAAATTAGTCTGACTTATTTACCCTCAATTACCTATCTATCAATTCAATTAATTAATACACAAATCAAATATTTAGGGTCCATTTACTAATCTTTTACCTTTTTTTTTCATTTTAAGCATTCTTCTACCATTAATCATTTTCAAAATGCAATCGTAATAAATTATTATATATGTATAAACTTGCATGTACAAATATATAAATATTTCTTATTGAATATCATAACCAAGATAATTAAATCGGACTCAAAAGTGAAGTTATATTTATTGACTGCAAAACATAAAATCAAAATTGAAATACACCAAAGACTATATACTTACTATGCGAATGGGGTTTACTAAGGGGTTAATGTTTCTAACAAGAAATCCATACGTACCAAAATCTAACATGAGCTATAAACAACGAACTAAGGTATATATACTGGCTGCGACAAACAAACTCCATTCTAAAAAACTTCTAAGAAAAAAAACAACAGCTTTAAAAGTACGTTTTACCTTTGTTTTTTTTCTCGAAGGGAAAAGCCCATAAGTCGTAACCTTCTTTTAAATGGATATTATGGCCTAAGTATGATCATGACTAAATAGTACTTGCTACCATAGGGTCAGCATTGATGAAGTGGACCCAATGTAAGGTATGGCTTTGAATAATAATTAACAAAGGCAGATAGTCAAGTCATGCGAAAAACATGAGTCTAAATGCCTTATATAATTAAAGAGGTGTCATATTTAAGATCTGTTAAAATCAATGCACAAAAAATGAGGCATGAGAAACGCAATGCCAAAGTTTGGGGCTTTAAACCAATTAATAGTCAGGCACAAAAGCAACACATAGATTTAAAGTCCAATGACAGATATAAGTCGAAGCCTGTAGCCTTTCCAAGCATCGTCTCTGATGTGTGATCCAAGATGGGAGTTTTGGAATAGAAGGTCAAGTTTAAAATAAAAGCATCAAATTAAACTCGTAGTCCAAGAACATAGCCGAGAGTAGGAATAAATAATTTGATATAGCCAATCAAATGCAACTCGCCCATAAACAAAACAAAAGCATCGATCATAACCTAATTTGTAAAGTCTGTCGACAAACATAGAAGAAAAAGAAAATTGAATCAAATAAAGAAAACACGCCATGGATACAGTTGGTGATGCTAAATCAAATGGTTGCATATCAAAATCTAGTGGCAAACAAGCTATAGTTAAATCAAAACAAAATTTGGCTACCACAAACATAACGCACAGTACGCAAATTTGTAGCAAAAAGGACAACTATCCCAAAACAAAGATACAAAGGATTGCACCAATATGCAAGGAATGTCGATTTAAGAAATACAAAGGTGATAAGAATGCACAACGGACTTAAGTCATCCTAGAACACCATACCAAAACCCAAATGGAAAAAAAATATAGAGAAAGGTTCACCAAAGAATTTAATGGATCTATACCACAGCCTTACAAACCTCAAATTCTCAATTGCATAAACTCAAATGCCAAGAAGCAAGACTAAAATCATTACATATAGCTATAATATCATAGACCAAGCATATCTAAATTACCAGAGGGAGAAGCGATTGAAACATTATAATAGAGTACAAACTCAGCATTTGAACGGATAAACGAAATGATGAGCAATGAAGAAGCCAACCTGAAAACGATGTTGGCTAAGGTGAGAAGGATTTTTCTGAAACCCCCATAACTTCTATTTTGAAAACCATTAACAACCTACAACCTTTCTACAGAAGGATTTTTCTTCCAACCAAGTTCTCGTTCCAAACTAAATAAAAAATAAAAAATGTACAACTTCTCCAAAAAGATCATTATTAAAACAAGAAGGTGGTTTGATTTTTCTGGCACAAAAATCAAGTGAAAATCTCCAATAAGACAACAAATTCCTTTTCAACAACTAGTTCAAGACTGTGCATGATCTCGCATGCAAGATCCTTCTATCTTTTATATTTCTTTTACTATTTATCACTCATAGCATTCTATTAAAATTTATTTTATTTTAAATCATATTATTTTCTCATTGTTTAATTAAATCTTAATAATAATAATAATAATAATAATCTTTACATTTTAATTATAAAATTGCATTATCGCATAGCAATTTACTTTAATAAATTATTATTAAAGTATCCATTTTCAAAATTGATTTATTTAATTAAAAATTTAAATCAACAACCTTATTCAAACAAGTCAAAATAAAATTAATCATACCTCAAGCAAAATCCAAATACGGAGGGGCACTACATGACTCAAATCGAGTAAACAATCAAAGACAATCATCGTAACCTTCCTATCAACCCAAAAATCTATCAACATGGTTTATCACATATGACACTGACTCAACAAGGTTATCCTACCTAGTGCAGTACGTGTGCACATCTACTCATATGGTCATGACAATGGTTTCCATATTACCAACTTCCTCTCTTGGGTGATACTCTCCCTCTCATCACTGGAGGGTTTGAATCTTTCCTGCATCCAACTTAGTGCAACATAAGTGAAGTTAGTTGATAACAAGAAAATTTTATTCATCATATATCATTTGCATCACTAAAGCATTTGAAAATCAATCTCATCATATTGAATATTCATACATCTCATTCATTCTTTGAAATTCATTAAAACATAATCACATATTAAAGCATATTTACTCATAAAAGGTAATAGTAATTGGTGAATACACAATGGGGTGTAACATATCCTCTCCCTTATGAATCATCACCCCTAATGATTCAAAATATCAAAACATAAACATAAAACATAACAAATATTATTTTCATGAACTTTTAGAATCTTGTAAAACATGAGAAAACTTTTGCTTAATCTCTAAATAGTCTTCCCAAGTGGTAGAATATTCAACATGCTAGTCCCACTAGACCTTGCATTGAAGAACCTCTCTATTACGTAGGTGAAGCCTACGAATTTTGAGTACTTTGAGAGGTTCAATCATTACCACTCCTGGGTCATGTACTTATAAAGAATTCCAATCAATAACATGCTTACCTCCTGGTATGTACTTTTTAAGGTAAAACACATGAAATACATACATCTTGGCAAGAGTTGGTGGTAAAAAAATTATGTAAGCGACAAGGCTAACTTCCTCAAGAGCCTCAAAGGGACTTACATAATGTGGAGCTAGATTTGGATTCAACTTTCTAAACTTAATAGAACTCTTGTGACACTTGACTCTAAGCAAAACCTTTTTCTCCCACTGAGAAACATTTGGGCACACACTTAGAATCTGCATAACTCTTTTTCCTAATATTTTCCTCCTCTAACCTTTTCTTTATCAAACTATCTTGATCCTCCATTTTTTATAGCATTTCTAGTCCAAGAATAATCCTATTTACTAGCTTATCCCAAATTATAGGAGTTTAGAACTTTCTTCCATATAATGCTTCAAACAGAGTCATTTTGATAGCAGAATGATAAGAATTATTGTATGCAAATTTCACCAATGGTAAATAATCTTCCCATTTGTATTGTTGGTCCATGCAATACATTCTCATTACTTTTAACATTTGGTTTACCCTTTCCGTTTGACCATCTATCTCAAGGTGATATGTTGAACTTATGTTCAACTATGTCCCAAGTGAAGAAAATAAGGTTTTCCAAAACCTTGACATTACACAAGCATCCTTATTTGAGATAATTTTCTTAGGAACTCCATGCAACCTAAACACCTCTTGAACAATTTACTTGTGACCTATGACAAGAGCTCCATCTATTAGGTTCCCTAGAACAAAATGGTCTACTTTGGTGAGTTTATCCACCACTACCAAAATAACATTATGCTTATTCCTTGACATAGGAAGTCCTTGCACAAAATTCATGCTAATTATTTTCCATTTCCTCTCTAAAATTTTATGAGGATACAATAGTCCTATCAGGTGATGATGCTTTGCCTTCACCCTCTGGCACTCTAGGCAACTTGCTACAAACCTTGCAACATCCCTCTTCATTCCTTTCCAAAAATATAATAGCTTAACTTCATCCAATATCTTTGCTACTCTAGGATGTCCAGAATAGGGTGCAAAATGATATTCTTTCAACACCTTATTCCTTAACTTCTCAGAGTTGGGTACATAGATCCTTCCTCTAAACCTTAGCAAACCATCAAGTTCAAAGTGAAACCCATCATACCTTGAATCTTGAGGATCATCCAAGAGTGCTTGTTTAACTTGCTCATATTATTCATCGCCCTTGGACTTCAACAACACTTGATTTTTGAAATCAATATGAATTGATATCATTGAGGAGATATGTCTCCTTCAAATTAGGGCATCAACAACTCAATTTTATTTTCCCTTAATATAGTTGATCTAAAAATCATAATATGATGTCAACTTGAGACATCTCCTTTGTCGCACATGTATACTCGGTTGGGTAAACAAATACTTTAGAGCATGGTAATCGGTATTTAGTTCAAATAGTTTCCCAAGAAAATAGTGACTCCGCATTTGCAATGCATGGACAACTGTCACTAACTCTAGATCATGTGGAGCATAATTCTACTCATATGGCTTCAATGTTCTAGATATTTAGGCAATAACTCACCCATCTTACATCAATACTCCACCTAGACCTTCTCTCGAAGAATTTGTGATGACAAAAAAATCACCTTCTATATCTGGTACTTTAAGCACTAGAGTTGTAGTTAACTTCTCCTTAAGTTGATTGAATGTCACTTGACATTTTTTCAGACCACTCAAACTTCTTCCCCTTCCTTTTGCAATGATGTGATGGAAAATGCTATCTTGGAAAAATTAGCTACAAACTTCTTGTAATATCTTGCCAAACCCATAAAAGCTTTAGACTTCATGCGTGTTATTCGATGTTGGCCATTCTAGTACTGCTTTGATTTTAGATGGATCAACTGCAATTCCTTCTTCTTAAATTACATGACCCAAATATTGTAGTTTATTTTGAATTAAGGTACACTTTGAAAGTTTACCATAAATTTTATGCTCCCTTATATGTTGGAGAACAATCTTCAAATGTTGGGGATATTCTTCTTCATTCTTAGAATAAATAAGAATTCCATCTAAGAAGACTAACACAAACTTATCCAAACAATCCCTATACACACAGTTCATTAGGTTCATGAATGTTGCAGGTGCATTCCTCAATCCAAAAGGTAGGATTGTGAACTCATAATTCCCATAACTTGTCCTAAAGGTTGTTTTATGAATGCCTTCATCCTTGAGCCTAAGTTGATGGTATCTTGATTGTAGATCAATCTTTGAGAATGTCATTGTCTCATGCATTTGATCAAAAGGATCATCGATAAGCGATAAGGGGTACTTGTTCTTTATCATTGCTTTATTTAGTAGACAATAATCTATACATAAGCGTAGTGTGTCATCCTTCTTCTTGATGAACATCACTAGTGCTCCCCAAGGTGATACATTGGGTGTAATTAGTCCCTTTGACAACAACTCTTGAAGTTGATATTTTAACTCCATTAGCTCTATTGTGGTCACCCTATATGGAGCCTTAGATATACGTTCTGACCCTGGAACTAAATCAATGGAGAATTCAAATACTCTTTTGGGAGGTAACCCAGGTAGTTCATCTAGGAAAACATCCTCAAAGTCCCTTAAAATGGGATATTTCTCCATTTATGATTTCTCTGGTTCCATGGTGTAGGAGCACCTAATCACCTAGTTGCAAATCTCCATGTTTGAAGGTTAGGGTGAGTCATTGTTGGATGTTTAGGTTGGTATAGGAGTGTTTTGTGCTTATTTAGGCTCAATAAGGTCTAAAAAGACTAATCACAATGTAATGGGAAAACATCTTATTCATTAAGGGTGAAATGTTAATCTTACACTTAAATGTCCTTGTAGCCTTTGAAGGAAATTTTTTGAGTTTGTAAAGGGGAGTGCAAGAAAAGAGTTTAGGAGTTGTATTAGGGGTAAAATAAAGATTTTAAGTGGTCTTAGGTGTCTTGGACAACACAATTTCATAATGGTGCTTATTTGGAAATCAATTGTCAATATTAGCACTTTTAAGACAAATGAAAGTTAAGGTGGTTAAAAGGTGGTTAAAAGGTGGTTATAGGTGTTGGGGGAAGATTGTTCTGATTTGAAAATATATAAAGGCCTTTGGAAGGCACAAGGATAGGATGATGATTTAGTAGTGGTGAACATTCATTCAATAAAGCAACAATTTCCTGTTTTCATTATTTTTCTTCACTTTTCTCTATGTTTATGTGGTTTCCCTGCACTGTATAGGCCATACAAGTAGATCAATGCTCTAATTCCTTTTTGAATCCTATAGGATATGGAAACAACATGCTTATGAATCTATTTTGAAGTCTTAAAAACAAAATTGCAGAGTGCTTTGTTGGTTTTCTGTGGTCTGCCTATGCAAGGCAGTAAGGCACCATTTGAGTTTCCTTTATGTTTTAAGCCATCCCCACTTACTGTCTCGACCTGTTACTTAGTGGGATGGCATAAAATCAGGTTAGAGTATGTTCCTTTTCACTTTAGAGTAGAAATAAGGTGAGTTGCAGACTGTGGAATGTCACCATGGTGTGAATTGATGTGTTTTCATGCAGGAATTGGTGGGACAATGATGAGTTTTGATGAATTGTTGATGGCATTGTCTAGGGAACAGTAGTAAATGTCTCTGCAAACCCCAATAAGGTAGTTTGATGCTTTGGTTGGGCTTGGAAGGCCTTGGAAGGGTGAAATCTTGAAAACCCTAGGTATTTGTATGAAAAATGAGGGTTTGTAAGTTCGGTGTCAAAATGGTCTTGAATATGAGAAATAACCAGTGAATTGGGCGTTTTGAAACACATTTAAGGAATGTTCAAGAGATTGAGGAATTAGGAGGAGTTTTAAGGACACTTTGTTTGTAAAACAGGGCTAATTCTTGTAGCCTTTTTGCACGGCAGTCTAATGAGTCTCTATGATGGTGCAAATAACCTTGTAAAATTTGATTGGAATATGGTATTGGGGTATGATTGGAAGCCTAATTGATGCTGAGTTGGTCTTTTAGTGGCCTTCTCTAAAAGATAAGCCTATTTGGTGAGATTTGGAGTCTATAGCCTTGATGGTGTTAGTTGGTTCAATATGGTTGAATGTGATTTCAAAGGTTGATGTTTTATTGAGGTTTGATCAGTTTTAAGTCTTCTCTACCTTGGCTTTGCATCATTCCATTAGCTCTCCTTCGGCTTCCTAATGATACTGGGGTTCATAGTACATTACACCATCTTGAAATATGATCTCGTTGTACACATCCAACTTTTCCATTTTAATTACAAAAAGTTAACCCTTTTTCTTGACTCTATGCATTTGCATGATGAAGATTTTCCGCAACTTAACTTCCCTAGGTGCACCTTGCAATTACACCCTGTTCTTGAGGTCATCTAGACACTCTACTTTCTTGGAATGACAATTGACCTTGGCTCTATGCCTCCATAACCAATTCATCCCTAGTATGACATTGTAAGATCTTAATGGGGCTACATAGAGATTTACTTCCATCGAGAAACTCAGAAGTTCAAACCTTGCCTCAAATAGACATTGCTCTACCTTTTCTCTTGTTTGGTTTGCACATTCTATAGACCAATAATTTTCCATAAAGCTAGCTTTCCTAGATAACTTACTAGCTACTTTAGGAGAAACAAAACATTTTGTAGCACCAGTGTCTATTAGAATTGAAATTGGTATGTCAAGTAAAGTACTTGGAACCTCTACTAGAGTAATTTGGTACTCCATTTGCCGATTGTCCAACACCACATGAATTCTTTGTTGGAACACTTCTTGTTGGGAAGGTAAAGGATTTCCATGAGGCTACATCCCCTATGTCTTTTTGGGACACTGGTTAGCATAGTGGTCACCATCACATAAGAAATATTCCCTTATTGGTCCTTGCCTTTTTGTTGGATTTCCAGAATTTCCTTCATTCCTTTTGGGGTTATTGTTGCTACCCCTGCAATCACCCCTAGACTTGTTTTGGTTGTTTCAAAATCCCATATCTCCTTTCCTCTTAAATTATTTCCAGTCACCTTTCTTCCTAAAGGTCTTATTAGTTTGTGACCAGTTAGACCTTTTTCGGCTCTTCTCCTGGTACACAAAAATGGACTTTAACTTTTGCTCTTGCTTAATGGATTTTTCGTACACTTGGTCCATGGTGGTAGGACCATGTACATCTACTTCACCTCTCATTTGGGCATTGAGACCCATTATGAATTTCTCGATCCAAAACCGCTCATCCTTCTGGTACTGGGGTACGTACTTAAGAAGGTGAGTGAATTTCTCCCAATATTCATTTATCGTGGACTCTCCCTATCTTAGATTTTGGAAGTCCATCAAATTTTGATCAAAGTATAATTGAGGAAGCCACCACTAATGAAAGATTACCGCAAAATCATCCCAAGTTATATTTAAGGAGCTAAGACAAAACTCCATCTTCTTGTTCATCCACCAAGTGGATGCTTCGCCAAAAAGTTGAAAATCTCCCCAAACAACCTTGGTCACTTCAAAATAATTTATTATTTTGAAGTATTTTTCCCTCTCAGTGAGACATGCTTCAGTAACATCCCCATTGGCGGTTCCTTCAAATTTAGGAGAAGTGACTTTTCTCATGTCTCGTGACAATTCTTAGGCAAGCCAATTTCTCTTACTCCTATCATATCTTGATTGAGATTCATCACTCCCATAATCACTTAGAGTAGTGCGACCATTGGAGTTTTCTCCTTCTCCTTTATTTGGGATCTCCTGCTCTGGTCTACCCATTCCCCTAACCTCCTACTTGAGGAGGCCAATCTTGTCCCATGCTTCATTCAACATAGTTATTATTTGGTCTAGTTTGGCTTCAAAGTTCCTTTTGGGTTGACCCACTTCATGACTACCCCCGAGATTAGTTCTTGTTTGAACCATTCTTACAATTAGTATCCCACTTGGAGGTTTCATTTACAATTAGCTCCTAAAAATGTTTATTTAACAACTTTTAAACATTTCATCATTCAACCATTCACATTAAGAAAAGCAAACAAGAGAACTTTTGCACAAGTTTTTTTTGGAAATTTATTTTTCTTTTATTATAATCATAAAGATTTAAATCATCCTTTATTACATAGATTACATAAGATGACTATTCATAATAGTCAAGGGGAGTATATCCCTTAGATTCATCTTCAAAAACATAGTTGTGAGGAACATATCCCTGTGACTCACTATCAGATACAATCTATAAGTTCAAGAGACAAGGGTACACAAGGATCCCTTCTAATCAAAGGTGGACTAACAATCCACTCTGTGGGAATATCCCTTGAGAGTGGTAAAGAATCAAACTTGGCTAGTGAAACAGGAGGTATGAATTTGGTTGCCTCCCACATTTTCTTTCTCTCTAATTTGATGTGTAAAAATGCACTATTGAGAGTCTCGGTATCTCCAAGCCATATCTCCCCAGTGAAATAGGTCCCTTCTATAGTTTTAACCATGGTTTCTCTTTCTTTCTTAGCTTTTAGGTAGCACTCATTTCCAATAACTATCTTCTTAGCGGTAATGAGTCACACCATCCTAGCACAAGAAGTCCAAACCTTAGCTACCAGTAATTTGGATAAAAGACTAGCATAATGAGCTCATAGGTCCTAGTGTTGAACCCAGTAACTCTGATACCACATGTAACATACCCAAAGTTTACCCTATTATTTTTACCTAAGTTTTAACTCAGAATGTGAAAAGTTCAAGTTCTCAAAAACATGAAAATAAAAATTTTCCTTTTTAATAACACATTTGCACATTGAAATAAACCATTTCATATTACATTGCATAAATGAAATAACATTATATAATCCCAAGCAATGAACCCATCTTTCAAATACAATTTACAAGTAGATTCAACATCATATTTACAAATTCATAGCTTACAAGAGCTTAATGGTAGAAGAGTATAATGGCCAAGATGTCTATATTTGGAACACACATCTTCATCTTCTTTTGCTTCACAAGCCTCAGTTGCCAACTGCAAGAGGGAGAGCATCACCCAAGTGCTTTTCCTCTAACCATGAACTTAAGCGGTCCCTCGCACATCTCTTAATTAGTAGATGGCCCTACCCTTCAATGAAGAGTTTGGTATGGAAACCCTCTAGAAATTCCTACCTAAGTATGGTGTTGTGTCCTACATAACTAGTGTTTTCATACAACTTATGGATACCTGCCAACTATGCATGACACTTTTGACTAGCTATGCAATCCTAGCTCGGTGAACTGACAAAGTGTATGCAATGACTTCTACACTTACTCTGGCCAAATTTTTGATACATATATCAAATCCACTTTCTAAGAAGTGGTGTTGTATGCTCACCCACCCCTTACCCGAATTGGAAACTCTATTGACCTATGAAAACTCTTGTCTTGGTTTTAACCTCAAGATTTAAATAATATAAACAAGATTTCATTTCAAAAGTGATAACACACTTAAATTGATCTAACTAACCAAATAGGATTAACCCAATCTCTGGTTCATCCTAACCCAAGGAAATAAATTGTCCTCCTAATTTTAGGGAATATGAGCAACTGAGAGTATAAGTTCTCCACTCATAGTTAAACTACCAACATAGGTATTCATAGCATCATATCCTAGATAATGATGACATAATTACTTTTATCATGATATCAATCCTTTTCATTGCAAAACAACATAACTTACTCAAGCATTACATATACCATACTGTATTATAGATATTATCATAATACCTTATATTTAGCTTCATTTTACTATGTCAATCAAACATTAAAATCAAGGTAGCTACATATCATGTTATTAAGATTTCTTAAGCTAACTTGCATATAATCTAGCTAAATGCATAAGCACTATTCAATAGCTATAATAAGCAAAAAATTATTTTACAAACACTTCGAAACAGTAATAAAACATAGTTTTAGAATTAGAAAGAGAAAGAGTTAATAGTGTCTAAGCATTCCTGGTATAAAATAGCTCCAAGAAAATCTATTGCAACTCCTTGCCCAATGCAAATGGCTCAAATTGCTACCTCCTCCAAACTCAACCTATCCCTACTCTAAAACAAGTATTCTATGCTCTCAAAACTCACAAAATAAACTTCTCTCAACTCATAAAATAACTACTCTCAACTCACAAAATAAATTGCTCTCAAACTCACAAAATAAATTGTTCTCAAACTCTCCAAAAGAATACAAATGAACAATATGAATCCACTCAAGAATGAACACAAAAAAAATGAACAACCAAACACTATGATGTTTCTCTCTATTTATAAAGAAATGGAGATAAAATAATTGCTACAAAAAAGCTAACTACATTGCCACCTCTCTCATTCGCTGCCACCTCTCAGAGCTTTTTCCAATCGTAGCAGCTAGCTAAGCAAGTTTTTAGTTGCAAATAAGAACTAAAAAACTAACTCTACAACCTTCTAGGTCAATTTGGCAAGCTAGTTGTTGCTTTACTACTTGTTGGTAGTCTCAAGTTTGTAGAAAAAGTCTCATGTTTGGCACGTACAAAGTAAAAAAAAAACTAGTTTGAAACTCTTTGTTGAGTCATCCAAATCGTGGGTAAAATAGTTGGACACATGCTCTTTTTATCAAGTCAAAGTTCCTCTTTAAAATGTTGCACATTATTGCTTTAGAATTCAGATTATACTTTGCCTTATTTTGTGGCAATTTTGGCCCTTTAAGCATTGCATGTTTCATGCCTATGGTTGGGATACTTCACATTTTTATAACAACCACTTAATAATATTGTTACTTATACCATGTGTGGCATATCTGCTTTCCACAGTGCATGGCTTTACTTTCCATTACTTGGCTTTTATCACAATCTCTATAATATACATTTAATGTGCTATATTGTATATGCTTACATCACATTATTTATACTAACAATAATATGTGTATAGCATCATTCACACACACACAAACACATACATATATTATAACATATATCCTTTTATTATAATATATATATATATATATATATCCAATACACAAAATATATATAACTCATGCTCATCAAAAGGATTTCAACACTATGACTCAAATCAACTAAACAATCAAAGAGAATCAAAGACCGTAACCCTAACCTTCCTATCAACCCAAACAGCTATCAACATGGTTTATCACATATTGACACTGACTCAACAAGGTTACCCTACCCAGTGTAGTACGTGTGTGCATCTACTCAAATGGTCATGACAATTGTTTCCATACCAACTTCCTCTCTTGGGTGATACTCTCCCCTCCTCACTAGAGGGTTTGAATCTTTCCTAAATACAACTTACTGCAACATAAACGATGTTAGTCGATAACAAGAAAATCTTATTCATCATATATGATTTGCATCACTAAAGCATTTGAAAAGAAATATCATCATATTGAATATTCATACATCTCATTCATTCTTTGAAATTCATTAAAACATAATCATATATTAAAACATATTTACTCATAAAAAGGTAATAGTAATTGGTGAATGCACAATGGGGTGTAACATTTATGTAAACATGATTACTCATTCAAACTAAATGTATATATCTTATGGAAGATCTTGAAAAAAATAATGTAGATGCAATATCATTATATTAACTAATTAGAGGTAGGAGAAGGAAGGATGAATGGAGTACTTGGGTGAAGGTTTGCAACATTTGTAAGCTTGGTAGCCTATTGATGTTGTTGGTCTTTTTTTTACCTTTTCCTTTTCCCTTCTTTGGCAATCTCATGGGTGGAGGTGTGGAGATGGCAAGGCATGATTGCTCATTCCTCCTTATTTTTTTGAAGTATTTTGGCAATTTTATTTCCTATTGGTGGAAAAGCCACAATGTAGAGACCTACGTGATACTAGAAGAGTATTTGGGGGATCCCCCAAATATCACTTTTAAAGATGTTCTCAATACATAAGGATCCTTTGGTTTTAGCAATGAAAAGGTTGTTTAATTTCTTTTGCATGTGATGAAAGATTTGAGATTTATATTGAAATCTTCTAAAAGTGTGAGTTTCAATGGTTGTCTTGAGCATAGCATAGATAGGTTGGTTTTGGTTATTAATCTAGACTCTCTCGTAGAAGATGTCCTATACTTCTTTGAACATGCTCTTATATGCAAATTTATGGGAATATGTATTTTACTGCAATTTATTGAAGCTTGGACCCAAAGGGATTGTATCCAAAGGGGGATATGAAGATTATTTTAGTTGTGAATGGTTTTTTGTGGTGTTTATTAGAGTGGAAAATTGAAACATGGTGTTTGAATGAGGGTCTTATTTCTATAACTAGACAAGTCTTTTTTATCAATTCTTGACATGTTGGGTTTGATCCAATAGAATCCAACTAAGATACCTATTTGGATTCATCTTTGTAGGATTATGATTGAGTTTTGGAGACAAGACATCCTTCAATCTATTGTAGCAATTATTGCTAAACCCTTGGGACTAATTCAACATTATTTAGAATCAAAAGGTATCTATGTTTGCTCGTCTTTGTGTTGAAATAAATTTGAACAACCCCATTCTAGATTCTTTGGAAATTAGGTTGGGTAGCATGAATTGGATTCAAAAAATAGATTATGAAGTTTTACCTATTTGGTGTTGGGCATGCCATGGATATGAACATTTGTAGAAGAATTTTTCAAAGCTTAGTGATAGTCCCCCTCATCCAAATCTTGAGTTGCAAAAAATAACTCAAAGGTGAAGGGAAAAAATTCAATCTCTTCAGAAGCTCCAGATGCTAATGGATTCATTTCTATAAAATCTCATACTCAGGGGAGGAATATGAATCGATAACAAAAGGATAGTGCTTGAGGAATCTTCGTAAATAAATATGGTGTTTTAAAAAGCTTTAAAGAAATGGAGGAAGTGGATCATTTCAAGGTCCCAAATAGTCAAGATTTAATCCATTTGGATTCTAGTAATATCTTTGCTCCAACATAATTACTATCAAAAGTAGGTAACCTTAGTTCTCCACAATAAGGAGATACTTCTACTAAGACTATGCCTCAAATTGACAAACCACATATGCAAGAAGGATTGGCTATAGCTTAAATGGATTCCACTATGATGGAAGGAACTCAATTAGAATCAATTTTTTTCATAATTTTGCAGATTCTATTCTTGAAGTGGAATCCAAAGATTATGGCAAAAGGAAAGCCTCTACTATTTTGGGCCTCCAACAAAAAAATATTAAAAAATGGGGAAGTGAGAAATTTTCAAAAGCTAGAAGGAAGAAAGACCATGAAAAGGTGAAATTGATAGGAGGGTCACTAGTTGAATCTAGTGTTATCAAAACACTGGATACACACTTTGGTGCCTCTGAAAAGTGATTATGATATCATGGAATGTTAGGGTTCTAGATAACATCCCTTGACAAAAGGCTACTTGATTTTTGATTCAAGAATATAGACTAGACATTGTTTTTCTTCAAGAGATAAAGCTTTATGTGGAGGATATGTCATGTCTTGCCTCCAATATTTGGAGAAGGGGCTAGTATCAAAGTATAGGTACCCAAGGCACTATTGGCAGACTTTCTTGCTTATGGGATCCTTTTAATCTTACACTGGTTGGTGGACTATTGGGAGATATTCAATCTCCTTGGTTTCTTCTTTTTTTGACACCGAAGAAATTTATTTTCTTCACAAATGATTATACTCCTACATATTATCTTGGTAAGGTGTTATTCTCGTCTCAACTTAGATACATTCACTCTTTAGATCTCTCTTTCCTTTAGGTCTTGTTAGAGACTTCAATGTTATTTATATCCTTGAGGAGAAATTAGGTGGAACAAATCAACTATTACCATCTTCAAATTTACTAAGAGATAATGTTTATTTTATCAATCTTGTTGATATTAAGTTGAGTAATGGTCTTTTCACATGGTGTAATAGAAGATGTGGGACTACTGGCATTTATGAAATACTAGACAATTTTTTGGTTTGAGATCATTGGATGGATAACAGTTGGTCAACTTGTTTAGAAATTCTTGGGTGTAAAGGGTTAGAGCATTCCCCCATTAAATTTTCCTCTTCACTCTTTTCTACCCCCAAGAAGCCTCCTTTTAAAAAAATCTTATGTGACTTCAGGATGCTCATTTTCTCATACTCATGGAAAGGTGGTGATTGGAAGGAAAGCTATCTTTTAGGTCAGTCATGTATTCGTTCTTCAAGAGACTTCAATTTGTCAAATTTAAACTCAAAAAATGGAATAAATCTTCCTTTGGGAATATATTTAAAATTAAAGAACATATTTAGGTGAAGTTGAATAGAGTCACTTCCCTTATTAAGGATGTAGGCATGATAGGGGAGTTGTTGCTAAAAGAAAAGAAGTGGTCTAAGGAATTATTTGAATAGGAGCTTCGAGAGGAGATCTTTTGGAAATAGAAATCTCACATTGATTGGTTACAAGAAGGGGATAAAAATACTTCCTTATTTCATAATTTAGTGAACGAATGAAGAAGGGGGAATATTGTGGCTTATCTTTTCCCAAGGGAATCCGCTAAACTCTTTTCAAGATATTTCTACAAAAGTTGTTAGGAACTTTTCTTCTGTGTTTTATGATCAAGATCTTCAAAATTTTGATGAGGTTTTACTAGTGCTTGATTGTATTCCTTTGGTGTTTGTTGATATGAACAATGCTCTCTTAGCTTTCATTTTCATGGAGGAGTTAAGGATGACGATTTTTCAAATACAGAAGGGAAAGTCTCTTGGTCTTGATGGATTCCCAATTAAAAAATTCTAAGAATTTTGGGAAATTATTAATATTGATCTTTTTGAAGTGGTTAGAGAATCTCAGAGGAACAAGAAAACTCTTAGAGCTATTAACTCCACTTTTCTTTCTCTCATTCCCAAACAAGAAGGAGCTAATTCTTTGAACTCCTCTTGCCCTATTTCTTTATGTAATGTTACCTATAAGATCATTTCTAAGTTAATTATTGATCGGCTAAAAAATTTCTTGGCTCTTCTAATCTTATCATAACAAGGGGTTTTTTGAAAGGGTGTTATATTTTGGATGGGATCATTGTAGCAACTGAGGTCATCCACTCTATGTCTAAGAATAAGGAGAAATTAATGTTCATCAATCTGGATATGTCAAAATCCTATGATCGACTTAAATAGTCTTTCCTTCAATAGGTGTTATTGGATTTTGGATTTTGTGATGAGTCAAATTATTGGTAATGAATTATGTTACCTCTTTTTCTTTCTCTATTTTGATTAATGGTGCTCCTCCAAATCTTTTTCCATCTTCGTGAGGACTCAAAAAAGGGGATCTCTTGTCCCCTTATTTGTTTATTTTACTTATTGAAGGTCTAGGTATAGTTTTGAAACATCATAAAGAAAATATTTTTATTTAGGGTTGGAAGTGTTGTCAGAATCTGGAGCCCCAAACCCATCTCCAATTTGTAGATGATATAGCTTTGATGGTTCTAGCTAAACTTGATGAGGCAACCAATTTCAAGAAAGCTTTATATACTTATCTTTTAGATTTTGGTCAACAAATAAATGAAGACAAATCTTGTATTTAATTATTCAATACTCTTGAGCCAGTCTATCATAGGATTTCCAGTGTTTTGGCCATTTTCAAATTAAGCAGCTTCTAGTTGAATATTTGGGATTCCCCCTTTCTACAGAAAGTCAATAAAATACATGGGAAGAAGATTTTGGATAGGTGATCAACCAGTGGACCTTCTAGTGGTTATATTTTATTGGAAGATTGACTTTGCTTAAAGTTTTCCTACAATCTCTCCCTATTTATAGGTTTTTAACTCTTTCTGCTCCTAAGTGTTTCCTTAAGGAGTATGATGCTCTTTGTAGAAAATTATTATGGGATAGAAGGTTGGAGCACTAGAAATGAAGCCTTGTTAGTTGGGAGAAATTTTGTAAACCAAAATAAAATAGAGTCCTTAACCTTCGTCAATTTGAATTGAATAGTCATGTATTGGTTGCCAAGTTGTATTGGTTATGGTGCAAAAACTTGATAATCCTTGGGAAAGGATTCTCAATTTTAAATATTTAGGTGGGTTGAGGATATGAAGATATCACAAATGGAATTGGTTGGTAAAGGATCAATTATATGGACAACAATTAAGATAGGGGCTTCTCGCATTTAGAAAGGTTTGTTCTAGATTATCAATAGAGCTAATTGTGCACTATTTTGGACTTATTCTTGGGATAATAATCCTCCAATTTTCCTAATTTTCCTAGTTTCAATCTATAAGTGAATATTTTCATGTGGTTGGATGGTCAAGAGTAACTAAATTTAAGTAACCAATTCCTCTGAGGGATATTTGATTTATCACTAGAAAGATCCTAAGGTTTGGACTAGGGGGTAGAAGATATAAATACTCTTTATTTCATCCTTGCTACTTTTTTTCTTTACAATAATATGATATTTTATCTTGGGTTCATTGATAATAAAGGAGTTTATTTTTTTGCCCTTGGTTACTAGTATTTGTTGCAACATGAATAAGAACTTTGTGTTGTTCCTTGATGGGGGCAAACTTGGAATAAAATTGGTTAGCCAAAATGTAACTTTTTTATGCAATTTCTTAATCAAAATAAATTTCTTACTTAGGAGAATATAAGGAAGAAAAAGGATTCCATGGACCATTTAAGTGCGTTCTTTGTGGCATTAATGAAGAGACAACTAATCACCTCTTTTTTCAATTTTCTTTCTCTATTGTGATTCAAAAAATTTGGTGGAGGATGTGACACATATCTAGACTTCCAACCACCTCTATTTCAGATTTATGGGACAATATGGGCTAGCCTCTTGCTTTTTTTGCCTTCCTTATGGCTACTTGGGGGATTGGCCTCTCTTTGATTCTCTAGTGAATTCAGTTACAGTGAAATAAATGATTTTTTCATGGATGTCAGTGTATTTCTTTGCAAATTTTGAATAAAATCAATGGTATGCTTAGAGAAATGGTAGATGCCAAGGTTAATATGGATGACCTCTTGACTTCCTCAGACAGTCGAGTACTTAAAATTTTGGAGTTGGACTTGTCTGGAGTTTCTCATAATAAGATGGATCACAAAAAATATGCCTTATAGAAGGTGAATAGATCTGGGAAGTGGCCACCTCTTCCCAATGGTCTCTTTAATATTAACACAAATGGATTTTTTCATGTAAATTTAGGTGATACACGGATTAGCAAGGTTAGTCGTGATAGTGAGGGTTTTGTCCACTTTTTCTTCTCTACTTATCTTGTTTTGCAAACAAATAATAAATGGAAGCTTGGGAAATTTTTAAGGCCTTGGAGAAGGCCAACAATGTTGGCTGGAAAAAGGTTATTAGTGAATCGGATTCTATGATATTGATTTCCTTGTTGAATAGAAGAAATTTCCAAGATTCCTCATGGAGACTACCTCAATTTTTTAGGAAAATTATTGTCACAAAAAATATGATTTTATTTCATTTGACCATATCATAAGGGAGTGGAATAATGTTGTTGATTGTTTGGCCAAATGGGCTTTGGAGGGGATGGACGGTCAGAATGTGTCTAGATGGAGAGCATTGAACCAAGATAAAACCTACCAACTTTGTCAACTCATTCAAAATGATCATTGGTTTTACTAGGAGCTTTAATGGTTATAATATTGTTTGGTTTTTATGGTGGGGTGATTGTTAGAAGAAAGGTTGGATTCACTAGGAGCTTCAATGGTTGTAATATTGTTTGGTTTTGCAGGAACCTCAATTGGTTTTTCTATTTTGGTTATTCTTGATGGCTATTGTCATCTTGAAATCTATTTGATGTGTATGTATTTAGTTTATTTTAAACAAATCTTATTTTCTACCCAATTTGTTTTAACTAATTAGAAAATACAAATAAAAATCAATTTGAGTCTAACTACATAAACTAAATAAAAAGCGTAGAGGAGCCTATTAAAATGGAAAGAAAATACAAAATAGTAAAATTGGTGTGTTATTTTATATAAATAACATAAAAGCATGTAGAGAATGTTAGAAATCTGAAATAGATTGAATAACCCAAGGAACTTTTTAAGAGAAAACAAAGTTACATAAACTGGAAAAACATGAGAATGCAAACTAGGACTCTAAGAGATTATGCAATATCGATGTGACAATATTGCATTAAGAGATTCCAAACTAAATCAATACAATGCAAAGATGCAAATATAAGCTAGGTAGTGAGTTTATATAGAACTAAGGAGAGGATGTAGGTGACAAATCCAACCAATATAAATTAACCAAAAAAAGTGGATATGGACCACCAAAAGTGGAGAATGCCACCAAAAGTGGAAAGTGTTCCACCCTTTAAGGAAGGGGAAAACACATCACTTATATCCTAGTAATAAACTCACTTTATTATCCTAAGCAAGCTTAATAAAAAGTGTAGGAAAACCAAGGAACAAGGGAAAATAAATTAACCCACTAAGAAAATAAAAACCTACACCAACACCCCCCCCCTTAAGTTTAGCTTAAGAGGATGTAAAGGATGATGGATTCTCACAAATGAAGTGATGTTAGGTACTTATGTATATATCAAATTCCCCCCAAAGAAGAATAAGCCCCCCCACAAATAGAGAGAGAACATCATGCAGAATAGAGAGAGAAGAAGAGAAGTACTAAGTAGCCCCTCCCAAGGAGATCCAATGTAGATACTCGAAACTGGATGGAGAATATGGTTCACAATCGTCGAACAACGTTCCTCCCCTTAGGAAGAAACAAAACCTGTGGTATATGCAAGATATCTCCCAAGTCCTGAAAGGAATATGTAGGAATAAAGTGCAAAAAGTATGAAGTCTCTGAAGTTGGCTCAAGTATCTGTAATGTCCCCTTCTCCTTAGTGATCTGTTATGTCACTCATCAGCCTATTCCAGAAGCCTGTAGGCTCGTTTGAGGTAAAATTAGGGTTTCCAGTTATGAGGTTCTATGGCTTTTCAGGGAGTTTACTATTTATAATAAATTCTATTTGTGGCAGTATGTAGTTGACAGTCTTCAAGGTCTTCATTTTCAGTTGGAGCATTTAATGCAATTCAATTTTGGCTTCTAAAGGTTTTATTTTGGTGATTAAAGGCATTAATGTTATAAATTGCAGTTGACCCCTTGGTCTAGGGAAAATAACTTTAAGTTGTTCTTAAAAGGTGGTCATGAAGGGGGACGGCATCATGAAGGATAAATTTAATATTTAAAGTCTTTTAATGCCTTGGGAAAAGTGGACACCCTTTCTAGAAATATTCTTTTAAAAATAAGTTTATTTGTGCTTTGATAAAGTGGACGCCTTTTTGAGAAGTTAGAAGGTTTTTTGGAAATTTGAATGGTCACTGGTGACTATTGGCGTACCTTCTAAGAATTTGATGAGTCTTCTAATATTTTTATAAAATGGAAGCTTTGCTCCAGCTTTTACCATCCATGAAAATTATGCTAAAGTTATGCTGTTGGAATGACAAGTGATATTTTGCTTCGAGGATGCTACCTCCTAGCCATTAACCAATTTCGTGTTTGAAATACAACACCTAGTTGGTCTTTGCTACTTCTCAATTCAAACTACCAGATTGAGCTCAACAGATGAAGTCTTTTTGATGAAATTTCTAGTTTTGAGTTGCTGGTTCACATACAACTGAAAGTGTAAAATGTTTGCAGCTCTTTGAATAATTTTTGTTTGCTTCTGGGTACTTTTGAAATGTCATTGTCTGCCATGGGTGCCCCTTTCCACCAAGTATGAGATTTTAATTTGGAGATTCTGATTTTTAAGAAGCAAATCGCCCCTTTCAAGGGTCGTACCATTTAGAGTGCATTAGGAAGTGTGCCAAGAATTAATGATCAAGATTTGTTGTTGTTTCTTCATCCTAGCATGGTCGCCTACCTTCCAGAAGTCCATTGCATTCAATCTCATTCGAAACGGAGGTAATTTGATGAAGTTATGAACATTTTATGAAGTTACAGTTTGCTGATCAGAATTCCAGAAACTCTATTTTTTATATCAGATTCATATGATTTATGTTTTGGTCATAATTCTATCATTGGAAGAGTAAAGGAACATCATTAGTATTCATTCTTCTCTTCTTGACTTATTTCTCTATCATTGTAATACTCATTTTTGCAGTTTTTTTGAATTGTAAGGTTGTGATTTAGTAGTACTAATCCAACCCATGTTATTGCTGCAACTACTTGTTATTTTCTTATTAATTACCCCTGGATGGTTTACCGCTAGTGTGGAGAATGAACTTGTTATCTCTTTGTACCCACTCTCAAGTGGTGAATCCCCACTATTTAGTGGATGCCTGCCGCAGCGGATGAATTAGATTGTTGTAGCTTCATGGCTGGTTATCCGCCTATTAGTTTCCAGTTTTCAATTAATCACTTCTTCATATGTGAGTACCTCGCCCTCAGTGGGATCTTGAGTGCACATTCTTGACGTTGAGTTTGTTTCATTTCAAGTCCCATTCTTTAGCTTATCTGCCATATGACAACACCTATCCTTCCTTGGGATTGAGTGTGCATTCTTGGTGTGAGTTGTTTCAAGCTTGGATTTACGTTTTGATGCTAACGCTAATCAAGTTGGCTAGTGCTGGTTTATATTGTGTAAAACTATCAGAAAAAAGTGGTTAGTATATTTCAGTATCCCTATATTGATGTTGAAAGTAGTCACAATCAAATCAAGCATTCTAGGCCACACTGTTGAAGATGACAAATCAGAATCTCCTAGAGATTGAAGTAGAGCATAATCCAAAGATAATGATGGTTTGATAAGAGTTGTGTAATGACTATCATCCAAGAGAAGAGATAACCCCTCAAATGTGTCCTCCAAATTTGAAATATATGTCTCCATAAATAAGTCAGAAACACCTATTAAGAGATCATCCCACAAAGCTATATTTGGGAGGTAATGGATGTCCTGTTGAAAGAAGTCATTGGAATCTTTCGAAGAAGCAACACTTAATTCTAAAGTAGCAACAATAGATACAAGGACCAAAGAGTTGTTCTCAAAGAGAAGACATATGTCCTCAATAGTGTTATCTAGATACGAAATGAAGGACTCTAAAAACAAACAAGAGATGTTTGGTAGAAATTGGTTGCAATGAACTAAATCCATAAGACATAACTGATCCTACTACAATGAATCATTGGAGGCTCTCGAAGAAGCATCGCTTGAATCTAAAGTTGCAACAAGTGATGTTAATGTGATCTCAACATGAGGATGAGAAGCAAGAGAAGTCTTTGTGTCATCTAATTGTTCAAAATGTGCATAATACTCAAACAACTCTAAAGTATTTTCATCAAAGGGTATATTATCTGCATCATCAAGTGGAATGAGGCATCTTGTAGCAGGATCATATGGGAATGAAGAAACATGAGGGTCTCCAAATGTCTCCTAAATCTTGGTCCAAAGTGTGCAGGGACATTCAATGTTTGCTATAACCAACATAGTGTAATTATCAACATGAGAACCAGTAAATCCTAATACATGATCAATTCTATTATCCCATACTAATTTCCTTTTAGGTGTGTCTAGTTTAGGCACGAGCCCATAAAGGTAAGGCAAAAAATTTAGCCATCTAAGATGGGTTAGAATGTTTTTTTTCCAAGACTCATAATTGGTCTTGTCTAGGATTATCATAGAAGGATGTTAGAAAAACCCATGATACAATCCTCAAATGATTACAAAGGAACACCAAAAGAGAACACCAATACACTCCCACCTTTTCAATAGTATCAAAAAATTACCCCCTAAATATTACAAGGTTGGCACTTTATAGTTTAGTGCGATTACAAATCCTTTTCCAAGATACAATGCTCAATAGGCTCAAAATGGCCAAAATTACAAATTCAAATAAAAAATGAACCTGGGACAAAATCTGAAAAAATAGCTTTATACCTGTGTAGTTCTCTTCAATACCTTTCTAATGCCTATTCGTTTCCAAAAAATGGAGCACCGAGGCGAAAGTTATGAATTTTTAAAGAAATTTGCACAAATTAACTTAACCTATAATATCTAGTACAAAATGGCAAAAAATATTTGTAATACCTCCATGGATGGAAATTTTTCATCTCTAGCTTTTTGACGATATCTCATTTTCCAAAAATGGACATCATGACGAAACTCTATGATTTTTTGAAAGACTGGTTGAATTTAGCCTGCAATGATGACCCCCTTGACAAAATAAAAATTTGCCAAAAATCAAAGTCGTCTAAAATATAATTTTTTTATATGAGAATAGGATTTTTGGGCCTTCTGAATGCAATGGAAAGGTCTATTTGGGCCGAAAATGCTCCAATAAAAATGTGTTCACCATATTTGAGCTTCAAACCCTCGTTTACAACTATGTCAAATGATCTTCAATTTGGATGAAACGAAAGCCAGATCTAACTTTCTCGGGCCTTTTGGATGTGTTGGAACAGTCACAAATGCTGCTAGTATAACTAGAAATGTTGCAATCACCCAGATCTCACAAAATACATATGCAATATGTAGAGGTTATTAGATCTTTCCAAACCATATCTAATTCTCCATATCGTTCAAAATGCGAGAGAATAGCATACAAAAATTCACAAGATCTTTACAAGAAAACTCAATCTCTCAATCAAGAATATATGAACTAAAATTTCTCAAAAAAAATCTCTGATACCATGTTAGAAATTTGAAATAGATTGAATAACTCAAGGAACTTTTTAAGAGAAAACCAAAGTTACATAAACTAGAAAAATATGAGAATGCAAACTAGGACTTTGAGAGATTATGCAATGCCAATGTGAGAATATTGCATTAAGAGCTTCCAAGATGAATCAATACAATGTAAAGATGCATGCAAAAGATGTAAATATAAGCTAGGTAGTGAGTTTATATAGAACTAAGGACATGATGTAGGTGGAAAATCCAACCAATATGAATCAACCACAAAAAGTGGATATGGACCACCAAAAGTGGAGAATGGCACCAAAAGTGGAAGGTGTTCCACCCTTTAAGGAAGGGGACAACACACCACTTATCTCCTAGTAATAAACTCACTTTATTATCCTAAGCAATCTTAATAAAAAGTTTAGGAAAAACTTAGGACTAAGGAAACATAGATTAACCCACTAGAAGAAGAAAAAAAAAAAAAAAACCTACACCAATAGAGAATTGGATGAACAAATAATAATTTAAAAATCATAAACCAAAGCTAGCCCATTTTATTAAAGTTGGTTCTACTACAAATATTTTAATATTACTAAAATTTGAAATGTGTAAATACTAAAATAATACAATGCTATATCAATACAATATATATATAGGTGAGTGTGTTTAGATTAAGAAGTGATGATGGTATCAATCATGTGATAAAATTATTGAATTCATATGTAGAAAACATGAAAAACATCTCTAATTTTGTTTGTTTTGTTCAATTATTTCAAAAATTATACAAATAATGTTTGCATATGTACATTAAATGAAACATGATGAATGAATAGTTTGGATAGATTGTATGTTGTTCAATAGAAAGTGAATTCTTTAGGTTTGCATATGTTTTAGAATATATATTTTTAAATAATCTATAGATATCTTCATATCTAAATCAACTACATTACTATATAATGATGAATATATCAAATATTGTTTAAATATAGGGAAATCAAATTCATAATTTTGAATTAGTACTAAAACTAGACAAACCATAGTTTTCTCAAGGGGTAGAATTGCACTATTGCTTTTTCTACTATTAAGATCTGTAGAAACAAGGATAGGAACTTGTAAATTTTTGCAAATGCCTCTAAGAAATTGATCATTATTTTCCATCACATCTATTGAAT
Organism: Sequoia sempervirens; assembly: GCA_007258455.2. Classification (NCBI taxonomy): domain Eukaryota; kingdom Viridiplantae; phylum Streptophyta; class Pinopsida; order Cupressales; family Cupressaceae; genus Sequoia; species Sequoia sempervirens. The sequence goes on from VDFB02300960.1 coordinate 39,716, forward strand.
TTGTCCATATATAATTGGATAATCCATCTTGTGCCTTATTTGTGGGCTAAACCAAAAATGGGTCTAATTTGGAGCTATGTCCAAAACTGGAGAAGGGAAGAATGAGTTTCTTTGAGAAGTTGTATGGATTTAAACTTGTGTGGATAAAACTTCTCATTGCACTAATGCTTCTCATGTATACAACAACCATATAAGCAACCTCTTATGTTATATCAAATGTTACAAGCCGTCAATTTTTCTTGGACTTAAGGCCTCTAATTTCTACAACATAATAACCTCGAGGATGTTTCCTAACACCTCTACATTTTATTGGCTCTATAGAATGTGCAAACTTCTTAAGATTCAAACTTAGGTGTTGACTACTTTGATTCTTTTCAACAAATTCTCAAGAGTTTGATTGCTTTAGCAATTTCTCCCTTTTTCCTTTGGCTTCTCCAATGCAAGATCAAATTTTCATTACAACATATTTTGGCTAGCATTAGTACACTTTCAATTGCCTACACTTTTTATTAGAATTTGCTTATTCATATATTTGGAAAATAAATTGGGCTTGACTCAATTTTGCAAGATAGTATAATAAATTATGATATTAACGACAAACTAAGATTTACTATAATGGAAGTTCAAATAATTTAAAACTATTATGGTATACTATTAGAAAAATTAAATCATTAACAAAAGAAACCATTTTCAATCTCTACAAGTTCAAACATGTAAACATAAATTAGCTTTGGAATTCTTACTAGCAATTGTATTAGATTGCCTACAATGGAAACAACTATTTTCTTAACAATTTAAACCTCATTTTTGTACAAATTATCTTGCAATCCAGTTTATGCTTGGGAGATGAATTCATGGATGCTAGGAACCTTTAAAAACCCAAGCATCAGAAAATCCATTTCCAACGTAATAGAAAATGAATTATGATTTTATTTACTTGAGATGACTAAAATTCAAAAATAACCATATTGATTATCCACATTTATGTTTTGGTCACCCAAGAGTATTAACAAGCATCTAACACAATATATGCTCCACTCTAGTTAGATAGTTTAACATGCACTTTGCACTTGGAATATTGAGTATTTCACTTTGCAACAGAGACAACACCCAACTACCTTTGAATGATCAGACATTGATTTCATATGTATACTTGGTTTCACATTAACAAGTTATACTAGTTTTTACATGATTATCACTCTTGGATTAGGTTGGTTTTAATGAATGAAAAAGTAGAAAAAGACTAATGCATTGCATATGAGCAATATGAGAAAATAGGAAGTCTTCATAACTAAAATGAGAAATAGAAGTAATATGAACATTTCAAATGTTAGAATAGTAAACCCTAGTAACATGATAGCATCTAAATAGTGACAAATCATTTTTTAATAAGGCGGAAGATTAAAAATTTATAATTATTATTAATGTGAAATAACTAATTGCAATTTCTTAGTATTCCATCCACCTTGTTATGCATAATTTTTCAATTTCTTGTTATGATATCCTGTAAGAGTGTTGCAACAAATGAACCATTTTAGCACTCATTTTGAAAATAATAAGTCTAACATAATGTAGCATCATAAATTGTCACCCTTAACAATTTCACACTATGTTTTGCCCCCCTTAAGTTATTGTCTAGCCAATTGTACACCTAATTTCTTAAATTATGCATTTTGTTGCCCATTTTAACATTTATTAACAAATTGCAAGTATAAATCCAAAGCATTCATTTAATATTTTGTCCCAGACACCTTAAGCCCCACAAAATAAGGTTGGGACATAATCATCTAGGGTGACTTAGTCCCCCTATTTTTCCTTTGAAATTGAATATGTTGGAGGTGCAATTTTATTATGTGAATTTCAAATGTCCAATATCAACTATCGAGATTTAATTTTTGAGAAATTAGAATAATTGCATATAAATACCTAGTTATTGCATCATTTGAAATCTATCTAGAAATTATTGGAAATCAAGAGCACTATCAAACAATTCAAGAGATTTATTGCAGAAATTCAAGATCCAAGCATAATGTCAAAGTGTATGTGAGTTTGTTCATGTTTATGTTATCATATTGTTTGTGAAGACTAACCCTTGTAGGTCTCCAAGAAAATCAAACAAGAAACATTTGAGCCTTGAAGAGATTTGTATGATTTCAGTCCTTCAAGGAAGCCATTAAAGGGTGGCAAATTGCAACACTTTGTTGATTCATCGTTCCTATTTTTCTATTTATCCATTTATCATTGATATTGCCATTGTGGAAGTGGAAACACTAACACGGGGTTTGACTAAGGCAAACCCCTAAATGGCACAACTCTTCCCTCTCTCTTTGAATTTGCAAGTTTCAGATCTAAAGAAGACTGGGAGAATTTTGAAGTTCAATTATTCATTGTTGCAACCAAACCTTACACCTTGACAACAAACGAAAACTCAGTTACAAAATTATCCGATAGTGATCCAACAGTGTGACAAATAGAAAATGAAGGTTTTGATCTAGCATCTAAGGATTGTGAAATCAGATCTGAGATCATCCTACTAGGATATAGTCGCCTAGTCCTCAAAAATCTGCTTCAGATTCATATCATAGGTACACAATGTCCTGCTGTGTCCATTTTTGCAATCTAAATTTTTCTGACTTTCTATGTTTGTTGTATTTACATCAGAACATTAATTTGCATCTTTAGGCTAGTTGAATCATTGCACTTCATCCTTAGGTCCATTTTAGATTTGTTCAAGGGCAGACTAACTCATCTTTCAGGTTGTAATTCAATCCTATATCATGTCCAAATCTATCAAACACCCGCTACCTCAATTTTAAATGAAATACCCCCTTTGAAAAAGTGTTAAACCATAGAGTTCAAATCCTAGGGTTTACTGTTTTCACTATTTCACATAAAAGAGTAATTGTAAACCACTATAGTAATTCATGATCATCATGTTGACATTTTGAACCAAATTAGATAAATTTTTACGCATGTTTGCAAGAGTAACCTAGGACCTTTTTTTAATTTTTGATTTCTCTTTTCTTAAATAATTATTTGTTTTACAAGTAATTTTATTTATTTTTGTTGTATTTATCATGGAAGTAGTGAATAAACAATATTATTTTTCAAAGATATTTCTAGAATGAAAAGATATTGAGAAAATATTTTCTCCATAAAATCATGATTCTAAATAGATTTGGTAAGTAAAATAAACATATGGATTCTACTAGATGATGGCCTAGGTAAGGCTATATAAATATAATTCTTACTTAATTATTGTTAGTTTTATTTTCCACTTTCTAAACATATATATGTTATGGTTCTTTGTAAAATAAAAAATAAAGATTGAGAAATTTTTGGAGAAGAATTCCTCTAGAGATTTTTGTTCTTTGTGAAGTAGAAAATGTTCTCTATAGATAGAAATATTCTTATCACAAACCTTGTAGCCTGGTTACTACAATACAATAATATCTATTTTCTCTTTAATTTTTCTACCACCATAGAGAGCTATCTTTTTTGTCAATTTATCAAGGATTTAAGCATGTGGATTCTCTAAAAATCCATTTGAAATAGTGACTTGTAATGAGCCATCCATATTAACAAAATAATTAAAGAATAATTTGAAATTAATAATATAGAAATGTCATAAAAACAAATTATTTCCAATATTATATCATTGCACATATTTCTAATATTATATATTGCACATATTACAAATAAATGATTAATAAGATACAAATTCATATTAGAACTACTATTATATTAGAGTAATCATGCATTAACTAATAACTAATTACTATTTAATTGATTATTAGTCTAATTTATTCTCATGCACTTAAGCTAAATCTAGGAGTGCTTTTATGTTTTTAGGGTTTTGCTCTTATATAACACTCAACCCTCATTGTAATTACCACTTGAGCTTTCATATATTTTTGAAAGTCTCTTGCTTCTATAGCTTTTTCTTGTTGAAGAATATTACACATGTTGTTTGTAGATCTCTTGCATGGAAAGTGTTTGCTTTTTGTTTTATCTTGTGGCTCGTGGTTTTGTGATTTTTCACAATTCTAACATATCCCACCAATGTGGCAAATATATCAATATACATAGTGCTCAAATTTGAATTCACCTACATACAAAAATAACACATACAAATACTTTAACCTCTATTTTTGATATATAGAGGTCTACCTACATTCAAAAAATCATTGATTTAATCAATTAGATGTTTCAAATCATGGTACTTGGGAATATAACTCTGCCCTTGTCAGAATTAGTGTTTTTTCTCTCCAAATTTCTATAATTTAATAATTAAAAAAGCAAAAAAAAAAGCTTTTAGTCAAAATTCGTTTTAGATCATGGTATGTGAGAATATAACTCTACCCCTGTTGAAATCAATAATTTTTTACTTCGAGTTTTTGTAATTTAATAATTAAAAAAACTAAAAAATCCAAAAATCTTTAAAAAGTAAAAACAGGTTTTTGACCGAAAGGGTTCTGCTAGAAAGCTGAATCATTTTTTATCAAAACACTTTCAGTCGAATGGGTTCTGATGGAAACCTATTCAGCCAAAATTGTCCAAGTTGCATCCCACTTGGTAGGTAACTCACCATTTTTTGAATTTTTTTGAAACTTCCAACTTCACATAAATATTTCCTTAGTCAGAATTATTCAAAAAAAGAAGAAAAATACCCTTTTGTAGAGCTCGCAGTGTTGAATATATATTGAAAGTAGGTTCTTCAATTTCAAAAAGAGGTTGATTAGAAACTTAAAAAAAAATAGTAAAACATGATTTTTAAATTGGAAAGCATATGATGCCCTAGAAGAGAGAATCCTCTTCAAAAGGGTATAATTTGTTTTTTCTTAATGAAAAAAAAAGTAAACAATAGTTAACATCAAATTAAAACTATCAAATTATTGTAAGTTTGACTTTAAAACGTTATTATGAGAAAAATACATATCAAAACTTCAAAAAAAAAAATCATGCCCTAGATATTGAAGTCACCTATTTCAAAAAAAAACAATTAGGATAAAATGAAGTTTTTTTCTATTTGTTTTTTGACATCAACTAAACGTCACTTTTTCTTGAAATTTTTAGCATTTCAAAATCTACTCTTAAATTGATGAAAAAATATCTATGCAATTTTTAAAAAATCTGAAAAATTACGAGAATAAATTTCAACAAGAGTTCTACATTTTATTAGTTTACATCATTTTAAAATTCAAAACATAAAGACCATTTTTATGTGGTTGAAGTTGAGAATTATTTTTCATGTTGGTCGATTCCTTTGTACTTTTACCCATATTTTGAGTTTTCATTAAAAATATTTTAACCATCAATAATAGGAAATAAATCATAGTCATCTCATCTTAGTGCAAGCAATCATGTATGCCCAATTGTAGGAGAGAAAACATCATCCAAGTGTTTTACATCCAACCATAGACCAAATGGTCCCCACTCATCTTCCCACTAGATGTGGTCCACCCCTACAATAAGAGTGATATATAAGGATGTTTGTAGTAGAAACATATCTAAGAATCAAGTGTGTGTGTGTGTGTATGCACACATCCATCACATGCAACCTATGATGAAATATCCTAGATTCCTTTTGGATGACATGATATTTGAATAACATGGACCTTGTGGTACAACAAACTAATGATGTATATAACTACAAAATCACTTTCGACAAATCATCCAATTATCAATTGCATAAATGTGGATCATTTGTTCACAACACTATTGTCTCTTTCTTGACTCTTCTTAATGATTAATTAATTAGTGAAATACAAGTATAAACCAAAAATATAAATTATCTTTCAATTAACAAACTTTGTGCATTCCTTTCCCTAAGTTGGTCCCACTATATTCTATTAAATTAGACAGATAATCATAAGCACAAATCAACATATACATACATGCATACATATTGAAACATTGAAAAGAGTTTTCACCTAAAGCAAATGTTGAAAGAGGAGGTGTCCACCTATGTTCAAACACACTTTCCTAATTTCATTAGAAAGAGAGAAGATCACAAAGGGATAGTATTGACTTTCAACCTTGAGGTGATTCAACCCTATTTTGGACCTTGGATCTCTACTTTCTTATGATGAAAAAAATAGATTTGTAATATTTTGGAATTAATTAAAGCACATAAACTATGTGAATCGTATGAACTAACACTTGAAATGCAAAATTCTATGATAAAAAAAATGATAATTTGCAAGCAGATTTGAGAAGGGTAGGATAGTGTGCACCTATCATAAAAAGTGGGTTTCAAAGTGCCTACAAGAACTCATTCTCCCAAGAGCGAATGGGTCTTTGCACAAGGGTTTTTCTCAACTTTTAGGGTCCTCCGATGCCAAATCCGAGCTTCTGATTTCTCCAGGTTTGACTGTTGGAAAGTCAGACATAAAATTTGTAGGTGAGTTTATGTGACTTGACAACAATGTTGACAACAAATGCAACTTTGTAAAATTGCCCCTTCAAGATATTTTGAATCTTTCTCCACCTATAAATCTGCACATACAAAGAGAGAAGCAAAAATGTTTGTTTTTGGGTGAATGGGAGTTTGCCTTAGTCAAACCCTACATTTGGTAATTAAACCTTGATAATAAAATAAAGACAAAATAAAGGAATTGATGAATAAACATATATTGTTACAATTCACCAAACCCTTAATGGTTGCCCTTAGAGGATTGAATTCAAACACATCACTCTAAGGCTTAGCTTGGATAATGCGTGAATAGGCTTGATTGATTGATTGATTTGATGCTTGAATGCTTACTTGAATGCTTAAAACATACATCACAATGTTAGCTCCAAAACATGACATGAACACACACAAACTTTGACATGATGATATGATCTTGATTGTTGTTGTAGATGAGTAATAAATCTTCTCTTCAATGCTCTTGACAATAATATTTTCTCTTGTGAAAGTTTTCTTAATGCTAGATGTTTTACATTGGTAAAAAGACTATGTATTTATATGTGTTTATTTAATTTCCTAAAAAATTAGATTCCAAAAGCCAACACTTGAAATTTAAATTTGAATAATTAAAATGCCACCAATAACATACTGAAAAATGGGTCTTGGCACTTAAGGAGGACTCTAAATCCAAGACACACATGATCCGAGATGTTTTAATTAATAATGGCAATTGTTTAATATGGGTTCCCCTTACAGAAAACGGGAATAATAAGGCTTTGGAATGCATAATTTGGTCAATTAGAAGCCTAATTAAGTCCACTTAATTAAGGGGATGCAAACAAAGTGTAAAATTGTAAAGGTATACAATTTCATACACTACATTTAGTCCCCACTTTAGTGAGAGTATGAACTTATGCTCGAACTCACACTAAAGTAGACAAATAAGTCAAGAGGTCTAATTGTACAAATGTTAGAAAGATAAGATGACAAGGACCAAGCAGGATGATCAAGCCCCCAAGATATAAGATCCCATGGAAAACCAACAAAGGCATAAGAGACACATGCATGTAGCAGCAACACAAGATGCACAATCATACAATGTCAAAATTAATGCAAAAGGGGATGAACTAGTAAGTTGTGTTGTCTCATGTCCATCAAACACGCTCACATGGCTCCATTGGCGAGCAAGTTATGTTATACTTGATGACCGTGAAAAATACACTCACAAGAGCTAGTGTAATCCAATATAAACTAGGTGAGCCCCAAGGCAAAAGGGTGAGAAACACACAACGGTCTATTGTGTACCCACAAAAAAGTGGCAGATGGAAAAGTCACACCAAGTCTACATGCCCTTCATACGTCAACTATACCAAAAGTTATACTTCCTGATAACTTTGATAAGGTGCCACACAAAATGGTTAAAGGTTTCACAAGGCTAGCAAGCTGCATTATGCTAGACACTCATGAAATAAAAGGCACCACTAGCAAGCAAGTTGTATTATGCTCAATGGTCATGAACTAGTTTTAAATGCAATAAGATTGAAAAGAATCAAGATAATCAAAGGGGTTTTGCTTAATACATGAAAGGTCTCACCTTAGGGAGCATCACACTTGATATCACCACCAAGAGAGGACTAGTTGAAAAAACTCACACCTTAGGGAATGCAAACTATAGCATTACCATTAAGAGGCATGTCATATGCCAAGAAATGTCACACTCTTGTAGGACATCAAACCCAATGTCACCACCAAGAAGACACATCACATAATTAAGAAGACCACACTTTGAAAATGGGTCATACAATTATGTGAACAATGAGCGAGAGACTAAATACCCCCACTTTAAAGAAATTGTTAAACAGCATGTCGTGAGCAATTACTTTAAAGTAGAAGATGATAAAGGCCAAACGATAAAAGAAGACATGAGAGCTTATTTGGAAAGCTCTACGCCAATGATATGTTTCCAAATAAAGCTACACCATGAAGAGGGGTTGCCCCCAAATTAAATCCAAAGATAACACATAAGGGATCCACGGATTCAGGGTCAACATATGCCTTTGCTACAATGATATAATAGAGCTCAAAACCATTATCATTCCCAAAATACTCGTAAAACAATAAACATAGTGGAAGAATGACACATAGAGAGTGAAAACAAATAAAAGCATTTGGGTCAACATGGAAGAGACCTAAATGTATCAACGCCTTGCATCGTCTCCAAAAGGAAGACACAAGACAAAGGATAAAAGACAATGGTCTATGACATATAGAAGAATGAAGATACAAATAGAAGAATGTCACGATGGATTCACTTCCTTTGTATCCTTGCACCAATGGAATGACAAGGGTCATCCAAAGAAAGCTCACAAACATAAAGACATAACAAGCAACATGATACGAGGGATCACATTATGCACATGCAATCACAAAGAACATGAAAATAAGATAAAGAAAAGACTGGTATGTCACATGCGTCCAACCTAAAGTAGGTCGTCCACATCCCAATCTTGCTCATTGTATATAGGGGATAACTAGCAAAAGGAGCAACAAGTGCCATACTAGGACAATCACCAGGTTCAACATGTGGTGATTCACTCTTGTTAGGAGGATCATCACAGTTGCCCCCATCTAAATTCATAAAAGTGGAAGATAACAAATTCAATTCATTACGCACTTCTTCGTCAATCTTGGTAATCTCATCATCATCATTTAAGTTAACCACAATAGGAGGTCTAATCATGTCCATAGAGGTTTCATGTTGTGGCGAAGGTGAAGAATCATCATGCTTTGTTTGAGTTGGTGTTTGATCTTGGTTTGTTGGTTTGTTGTTTTCTTCTAATTGACGAGCAATAGCATGATGTCTATGCCTACGCTCTTTAGCATTTCAGTTTCTTCTTGCACGGTTTTCAATTTGTGATGGTGTAGGAGTGAGTTTATCAACCATTGGTTTCTTTTCTTCTCGCAAGGGAGGAACAAAAGGAACCAACGAGGGTTGGTTAATCACTTTCTCTTTGGGTTTATGAACTTGTTTGATCTTAGGAGGAACAATAGGAACTGTATGGTTATCTCTTGGTCTCCTATAGGAGATGGGTGGAGGAATAATGGTTGATTTTCCTTGGTTACTTCGAAGGGCTTTTGGTTCAATCATAGTTTCATCAATGAGAGGAGATTCAATCATGGATTTGAGAATATTGCTAAGAGATAATTCTACTATGCGCTTTGTCTTGAACTTTTGATAAGATTTGAAAAAGAATTCCTCACGAGGCTTAATAGGTTCCATGGGTTCGGGCCAAAAGAAATCTAATGAAAAGTTCCCACGGGAAGACAAAGGATTAAACCCACTATGATGTACTATAAAGATTTCATTTCCAAATGGAAATTTCAAGCATTTATGGATGACTGACGGGATAGCATCCATGAAGTGTAGCCATGGATAGCCTAACTTCACCCAGAATTGATCCGACATCGGGATGATGGAGAATGAAACATCTAATTGTTTCGGTCCAACTTTTAATGGGAGAGTGATCGAACCTATCATAGGGCGAGCAAAACCATCATGTGTTTTGATCCATGCTTTTGATTGTTCGTAAGAATCTTCGTAAAGTTCATGCACAAGTACTAATTCCTCAGTAATCATGTTCTCTACACACGCGAGATCAATTAATATCCCATTAGTAGGCTTGCCATTGATTCTTCTGGCGATGTAAAGAGGACCATTGGGTGCATGTTTCATTATGCCATTTTGTGAGAAAGTAATGTCAAGAGACAAGTTGGTTTGGCCCTTATGAGGTTGAACATCAATGAATATGATCATAGCTTGTATATCATCCTCATTATCACTCATGTTATTATTAGTCATGTCTTACAGTTGGTCAACATTCATCACATCATTCTTAGTATCACTAGCTTTCACAAAAGAAATGGAATGATTCGACATTGGATTAGTAAAGATTTGTAAATTTTGGTTGGGAGGGGCAACAAACTTATTTCCTTGATCATTAACACCGCCAATCTAGATGTGATTAGAATTAATGAGGCCTTGCACAATATTTTTAAGACGCGTGCATCATTTTGTATCATGTCCATTTTGTCTATGATAATGGTAAAACACATTTGGGTTATGGTTCAGCGGTAAAGGCTTGGTGGTATCAAGAGCTCTAATGGGAGGTAAGGTAATTAGGTTCTTACCAAACAATTGCAACATGATCCAGAATGAAGGGTATCGGGTAATAGGGTAAATTGCCTATTCTTTTCCCTGAATTGAAATGGAGTTGTTTTTATAGCAGCTACTTGAGACTCAACATGTTGATTTGTTAGAGGTGGATTTATGTATATAAAGTCCTTATTTTGTTTCTTGAATGGTTGGAAATTATTATGAGACACAGATTTAGATTTTTTAGGATGATTAGAAGTTTTCGCTTCACGATGACTAACCGAATTCTGATAGTCATGGAGAGTCATGCACAAGTGGGTGGAGGGAAAGTTAATCATCCCAAGCATATCTTGAATCTTTGTGCACAAATTCTCAATAAAAATTCTTTGAAGATTGGCATCGAGAATCTCAATATTGATTTGTGAGTAAAGCAATTGATAATGTGCTATGAAATCAATGACCTTTTCATCATCTTTTTGTTTGCGTTGCATTAAATCAAGTAAGGCCATCTTGGGACCAATTTGCACTTGGAAATGGTTAAGGCATCAACAAGCTCATTGAGTTATTTGATAAAGAGAAAAACCATTCCAAGGTTGTATCTTTCAAGGATCAAGGGAAAAGCTTAGCCAAGAGCTTACCTTTGAAAATGAAGTCACCACACAAGGCTATGTATGTTGATACATGGTTACTAAGATCTCTTTTACTGCCATATTTCTCAAATATAGGAATCTCTATGCCTTATGGAATTTGTGCTCTCAATATCTCCAATGATAATGGCTTTCATTTGACATATTGTGAAAGTTGGCCATTTTGATTTTGGTTCAATGTGAAAATTTGTAGTTGGAGGGATGGAACGTTTTGCAAAAGTTGATTGAGGAAGGAATCATTGGTTGTGTTTTGGAAAGGTGGTGAATATGGTGGAGGTGTATATGTGTTGGGAGGACAAGTGAATTGCAAGTTTGTGAGAGGTGATGGGTTAGGAGATTATGTTTGAATTAACAAAGCTAAAAGGATTCCCAATGGAAATACCCAAAGTTGGATTGGTGTTGCTAGTTGGTTGACTTGTTGTAGCAACAGTTGAATGAGTGTATGTAGGAATAGAGGCCACAGATGTAGGGGTAATTTGATTGACTTTGAGTATATCCCAAAGTTTGAGCACAACTATTCAATGTAGGAACATGGTTATCGATGATGTGAGCTAGGCTACACATAATATCTAGTCTTTGTTCATTATCAAGAATTTTCCTCATGTTATCTATGACAAGAACCATAGTACTAGAAATATATTCAACACTCACAAAGTCTTGTAATCATTCTAAGGCTTCATCCATTTGTTTTAGCTTCTCTTGAGGGACATGAGAAATAATGGTTTTAGTATTAGTAGGATTGGAAGTCATAGGACATGTGATTTCATGGATGGATACCAACATGGGTTGACTAGTGTCAACACTATTAGTGAAAGAGTTGGAAAACCCAAGATCCATGGCAGATGTATTGGCATGGGATGCCATAAATCTCAAACTACATCTCACTGAAGTATTGGCAATAAGACACCAAGTTTCAATACTCATACAAGTTTCACCAACCCAAAGTGTACCCAAAATGGGCTAAACAAATGTAGCTAACACCCAAAAATGGGAAACACAATGCAAGTATGTGAAAATATATTGCAATTTTCAGATCTAGCATATGAGATTTATTGATTTTAGAACATGCAAAAACCTGATAATGATGTCTTTTGAATGCAAAATTTTCTTTTGAACAATGCACTTGTTTTGATCAATTGACTTGAATGCAAACAACTACAAAAAACTACAAATTTGGAAACTAAAACTGAGATCTCTAAACAACAAGAAAGAAAGTAGACAGACTAATTTATGCTCAGAAATTTAGAAAGTTACCTGTACAAGGACAGGTTCACCCAAGGGCGAACAAGTCTTTATACAAGGATTTGAAAAATTAAAATATGAGTTTCTGAGTTAATGTTTAAGGTCTCTATTTTAGGTTGCAAATAGACTCTTTCAGTTATAGATTTCCAGAATCTTATGATTAAATTCACATGTAATTTGATGGAAAAAAACAAACACAACAACTTTTGAGATGCAATTTTGACTGAATTTTCTAATGTAAATGATCGAAAGACACCCTTATGTAGACTACTATTTGGAATGTATGCAATATTTTTCGATTTTTGTGAATTTAAATGATGTAAAATGCAATTTTGAAAGCCTAAATGGGATGCAAAACAACTAATGTAAATCCTAGATCTAGGGTTTTAAAGACTTCCAAATCAGAATTTATGATGTACAATGTTAGGTTCACCAAAATGAAACATAGAAAAAAGTGTTCACTCAAATAGAATGTTGACAGAGGTGTGTCCACTGAGGTTCAAACATATTTTCCTAATTTCATTAGAAATAGAGAAGATCACAAAATGATAGTATTGAATTTCAACCTTGAGGTGAGTCAACCCTATTTTGGACCTTAGATCTCTACTTTTTTATGATAGAAAAGACATATTTGCAATTCTTTGAAATTATTTAAAGTGCATAAACTAAGTGAATCATATGACCTAACACTTGAAATGCAAAATTCTATGATAACACAAATCGAAACGATTGTATGCAGGCAGATCTAAGAAGGGCAGGATGGTGTGCACTATCATCAAAAGTGGGTTTTGAGGTACCTACAAGGACTCATTCACCCAAGGGTGAATGGGTCTTTGCACAAGGTTTTTTCTCAACTTCTAGGGTCCTCTAGTGTAAGAAGTTCGATTGTCGGAAAGCTTGAAACAAAATATGTAGGTGAGTTTCTATGACTTGACAACAATGTTGACAACAAATGCAACTTTTTAAATTTTCTCCTTTAAGATCTTTTGAATCTTTCTCCACCTATAAATCTGCACATACAAAGAGAGAAGCAAAAATGTTTGTTTTTGGGTGATTAGGGGTTTGCCTTGATGAAACCCCATGTTTGGTAATTACACCTTGATAATGAAGTAATAACAAAATGAAGGAATTGATGAATGAACAAAGCTTGCTACAACTCAACAAACCTATAATGACTACCCTTAGAGGACTAAAGTCAAACACATCACTCTAAGGCCCGAATCTTGCATGAATTGGCTTGATTGATTGATTGATGTGATGTTTGAATGTTTGAAACCTACATCGGGTGATCCCACAATAGTGGTTTACAATTTTTGGCCAAAGTGGACACTGAAATAAATTTTTTTAACTAAATCTTCACTTTCGGGCACCTATAGCAGCTAAACTGTGAGGAATTTGAAGATGATGCAAACTAGAGTTTCGTGACATTTTGTCTGTAGATTCTAAATATATTTTTTTCAAAATTTTTGGAATCAGATTGCACTTCTTTTTCCATCTCCCTCGAAAACTAGTTTTTTTAAAACAACATTTTTAAAAAGTGACGCTCGCCGTATAACGCATAACTTATTTTCCATGAAGGATAAAATTCTAATTCTTTAGAATTTAAATTTGTAACTTCGATATCTAGTACTTCCACTTGGTTAGATAGTTTTTTATTGAATATTTTTTCTTGAGTCAAGTTTCAAAGTCAAACCAATTACAATTCAAACATCTTGCTATAACATGTAACTTTTTTTGTATGAAATTCTTTTTTGTTGGATTAAGGACTTCAATATCGGTGCACTCATATTTTTTAAAAATATTTAATAATCTACTATTTTTCCACATGTGAAAAATAGAGTTTGATTTTTGAAAAACCTATATTCGCAGAAATAAAAAAATAAATATAATAATAAATTAAATTTATTTAAAATTATATTTTTGGGAAGCTTATAATAAGGACTACATACTTACAAAAATTAAATGTTAAATGAATTCATTTGATCCCCCAAAAGGTAAATCAAAAGTGGTTTTTTATCAACATTTTGATAGGTGTAAAGGAGACTATTATAGGTATGGTTTAAAACTAGCGGGGTTCTATCCAAGGGGGTTTGATATAAGGTAGTTTGATCAAACCCTCTTCAATTGGAATACTTTAAATGAAATTTTTAAAGGCTTAAATCATTATATTTTCTAAAAATATGTGATTTCAACAAAAATCAAAATCTCCCAAAAATTGTAAACCAGCTTTGTGGGATCACCCCATCACGATGTTAGCTCCAAAACATGACATGAACACATAAAATTTGACATGATAATATAATCTTGATTGTTGTAGATCATTGATAAATATGCTTTTCAATGCTCTTGACAATACTATTTTCTCTTGTGAAAGTTGCCTTAATTCTAGATTTTTTAATTGATAAAAAACCATGTATTTATTGGTGTTTATCTAATTTCTTGAAAAATATATTCCAAAAGTCGACACTTGAAACTTGAATTTGAATCATTTAAAATGTTATCAAAAACATACTAAAAAATGGGTCTTGGCACTTAAGGAGGACCCATTCGCCCTTGGGTGAATGGGTCTTGGGACCTTAGAATCAAAACACACATGATCCAAGATGTTTTAATTAATGATGGCAATTATTTGATATAGGTTCCCCTTTCGGAAAATGGGAATAATAAGGCTTTGGAATGTTGTTGATTGATTCAACTTAATATAATTGGAAATCATTCTATGATTTATTGAATTTATTTTTATTTTTATTGATTCATGATAGGGATAAATATGAACCTACATAGATCATATTTGGTTAGTGGTATCTTCTACTCAGTGAGGGGCGATAGTATTCTCCAAGATTGATCTACAATCAGGATACCATCAGTTAAGACTACAGGATGAAGACAATGATAAAACCGCTTTCAGAACAAGGTATGAGCACTATGAGTTTACAGTGTTACCCTTTGGTCTGACGAATGTGCCATCAACTTTTATGAATCTAATGAATAGTGTGTTCCGAGATTGCCTGGACAAATTTGTGCTTGTCTTTCTTGGTGTTATCTTGATATACTTGAAAAACGAGGAAGAGCATCTCCAGCACTTACAGATTGTATTGCAACATTTGAGAGAGAATAAGTTATATGGAAAGTTATCCAAGTGCTCATTCTTCCAAAAGGAAGTACAATACCTAGGGCACATCATCTCTACAAAAGGGATCGTGATAGATCCAACTAAAATAAAGGTAGTCTTGGAATGGCTAGAGTGGAAAAACGTGCACGAAGTTCGCAGTTTCATGGGTTTGGCAAGGTATTACAGGAAGTTCATAGCCAATTTTTGCATAATTGCATGTCCTATTACCTCCCTTAAAAGAAAGGGGAAGAGATTTGAATGGACAGAGAAATGTCACGAGGCTTTTAATATATTGAAAGAGAAATTGACTATGGCACCAATTCTAAAAGTGCTCGATCTTGAGGCACAATTTGTAGTCACCATTGATGCTTCAGGAGAAGGATTAGGAGGTGTACTCATGCAGGATGGGTAGATGATAGCCTATGAGTCCAAGAAACTGAAGAACTGCGAGTAAAATTATGCACCTTAGGACCTAGAATTAGCGGCAATTGTGTATGCAATGCAAATGTGGTGGCATTATTTGTTGGGTAAACCCTTTGAATTAAGGTCAGATCACTAGGGTTTGTGTTATTTGTTTACACAACCTAATATGAGTGCTCAACAAAGAAGATGGCTTGAGTTAATATCTGATAATGGCTTTGAAATCAGTTATATTAAAGGGAAAGAGAACCAAGTAGCATATGCTCTCAATAGGAGGCATGTTTCCTTCATGTTGTAAGTGTGAACTAGTTTTCGTAGTCAAGTAGTACAACAGTCCAGTGGGGACAAGTATTATAAGCAAGTCAGGCAAGCCCTAGTAGATAACCTTCAAGACCCCAAATATGATGGGTTTCAATTTGAGTCAAATGGACTACTCTAGTATATGGGAAGACTGTACCTTCCTGACTTAGGCGAGTTAAGGAACACCGTTTTAAGAAAAACTCATGCTAAACCTTATTCGGGACACCCTGGGGTGACAAAGCTTTTGGCTGATATCAAGTCATTATACTTCTGGAAGGGAATGAAAAGGGATGCCACTAGATACATGGCAGAATGTTTGGAATGCCAGAGGGTGAAAGTTGAACATCAACACCCGGCGGGATTGTTATACCCACATGAAATTACTGAATGGAAATGGCAAGTAATTAGTATGGATTTCGTGCAAGGACTTCTTATGTTTAGAAATAGGCACAATACAATTTTGGTTGTGGTCGATAAATTGACTAAGGTGGCACACTTTATTCCAAGAAATTTGATAGATGGGGCACCCATCATAGCCCACAAGTTTGTTCAGGAGGTTTTCAAATTGCATGGTGTTCTTGAGAAGATTATCTCAGATAAGGATGCAAGGATGACCTCCAAATTTTGGAAAACTCTTTTCACCTCCCTTTGGACCCAATTAAACGTAAGTTCTACATACCACCCTGAGACAGATGATCAGACAGAAAGGGTGAATCGAGTGTTAGAAGACCTTTTGAGAGTATACTGTATGGATCAATAGTACAAGTGGGAGGATTACCTTCCGCTTGTGGAATTTGCCTATAACAACTCACATCATGCGACGATCAAAATGGCTCCATTTGAAGCATTATATGGAAGAAAGTGGCGAACTCTTATAAATTGGGATAAGCTAGAAGATAGGATTAGCCTTGGTCCAAAAATGCTTTCAGAAATGGAAGAACAAATCAGGGTGATCAAAAAGAGACTGGCAGAAGCCAATGATAGGCAAAAAAGTTATGTTGATGCTAAACAAGTACCCAGACATTTCACAGTGGGGGAAAAGGTTTTGTTGAGAGTAAAGCCACACAAAAGTGCAATTAGGTTTGGGAAGTCATCCAAGCTAACTCCTCGATATGTTGGACCATTTGAAGTTCTTGAGGAAGTCAACCTAGTCGCCTACCGAATTGCTTTACCACCAACACTTGCTAGGATGCATAATGTATTTCATGTATCATATCTTAAAAACTATTATACCTGGTAATAATCACTTGATTGATTGGAATGCACTGTAGGTTCAAGATCCAGAAGTGGTCACGATCGAGCCACTCATGATGCTCGAAATACGTAGGCTTTGCCTACGTAACAGAGATGTGTTCTAGTGTAAGGTCCAGTGGGACCAACACGCTGAAGACAGTGCTACCTAAGAAGACTACCAAGACATTAAACAAAGATTTCCACATCTTTTAAGAGACTATGAGAATATTCTTTAAAAAAATGTGTTTATGTTTTGAAACTACTCATCATCGGGGACGATGATTCTTTGGGGGGGGAGATGTTACATCCCACCCTAGTTTTCAAAAGACTACTTTTACTTTTAGTAAATTTGCAATGAAATGCTATAAACTCGGAAAAATCAATGATGCTATGATGAAATATGCAATGCTTTGATTTAAGTTTCTGATTAAGTTATGGATGCTTGATGCCCTAAATCAGATGGAATGTTATGTATATAAATTCTTCTTTAAAAGCAATTGTGAATATAAATGTGATATGATGAAGATATTGAAATGTTGTTAGGCTAAATACCTTTACTCTTCATGAGTGTTGATGTAGGACAACCAAGTGCCTTCAGGATGAAAGAGGGAAAGTATCATCTGGTAGAGAGGTTATGTTGTGAAGTCTCTAGTGTAGCCATATGAGCTCAAGTCAGTTGTGTGTGAATTGGTCAACTTGAAAAAGTCGAGGGCATGTTTTACCAATTTGAGGTAAATCATCCTATGTTGGTTGTTTTGTTCCCCATTTTGCGAAAAAAGGTGGTTTTAGGGTTGTAAACCTTCTTATCCCTCTCTTGTGAGCATACATGGGAGCGAATATAATCCTGCCTATATTCACACTTGTATTTATTGAATCAGTGCAATGATTCTGGTTTCATCACTAACGCCACGCCTCGACGTAAGCAATAACGTCGTGTTCTATGTTTATTATATTACCTCATTAAGTAGTTATTATCATTTTTTTATTTTATTAATATTTAAAATGGTTTATAACACCATGGGGAGTTGGACTCGAGTCCTTATTAAAAGAGGAGCCTTGGGTTGCTTGAACCACATCTTGAGAATATGTTTCACATATAATGGTGCGGTGTATAAATATTCATGTGGCACACTATAACATTGGCGGTGTACGTGTATATTTAAGTGATATTTTTAACATGGCTAGAATATTATGTTGATATCTCCAAGATTAATTAGTCGATGAACCTTATCAATTGATATTACCATGGCTAGGATATTATGTCGATATCTCCAAGATTAATCGGCTGATGAACCTTATCAGTTGATATTATTTAAACTAACTCCTTCGTGGCATTTATCCTAGAAGGAATAACTTGAGGAAACTAATTCTCGAACAGGGATACAAGCGAAAGGAGGATTGTTTGGAAGGTGGTGAAGATATTTGGGTGATAACCGTTCTAATCCACGTTAAAAAAATGCCACGATGACTCACGGCCAAGGGTTTTTCTAAACTTACTTCAATCGGAATCTTTGTCTTTTTAAGCAAGGAAAATGGTTAATTTCAAAATTGATTTTGGAAGCCTTCTTTGTGGATATCTTGGTTTAAAGGAGAGATTATCGAGAGGTTTAGTGAATGAGGAGTCTTATTTTTGAACCACACTATGCCGCTTTTTGAAGAGTAAATATGTTCAACGAATGGATGAAGGTTGAGGAATGAATTAATAATTGTTTTTCTAAAAGGTTTCTAGAACCGAATCCACTAAGAATATTATATATACCGCTATTAGCAACTGAGCGGGGGTTGGTCGACCCAACTACCATCGCTATTTCTAGTAGACAGAAAATCCTTTAAAAGGAGAGACGGATACAATGATAGAAGCAAGAAAGTGTTTAGTGTAAGCAATACGAACCGGGAAGATAACCGGTTCTAGTCTTTAGTAGACATCTTTGTGAGGAGCTTTGGTTTCAAAGAACTCGTAGAGAGTGACTACTGTCGAGCTTAGCTGAGCAAGTCATGATAAAAGAAAGAGTGTGATGTTGAATAGATTTGATTCTTGAATTGGAAACTTATTTCAGATATAGATAGAAGAAGATAAGCACGGGTGCAAGAAATGTGGAGGAACAGAGTGGAAGAAACATGAGAATGACTTCATTCGTAGGTAAGAGTAGTGGGGAATTTGAGCACTATCTCATCGACTTGCTAATCTCATTCTTTTCAAATTATATTATGCTAAGGACAAGAACATGTAATGTTTGATGTCCAATATGAGTAGATTTGAAAGTTTCCTCATCTCTTGAATGGCTTCTGAACTTCCCACGAGTCATCCAAGTGAACTATTGTTTCTTGGGTGTTCAATGTTTAGAACCCGTTTTTATCTTGAAAGAGTTTAATGTTTTGCTTGCATGCCTTGATTGGGTAAATGGGAAATGGCCTCTGGAGAAATTATGAGGAACTATTATTTACAATGGAATATATTGAACTTAATACTGGTTATGAGTAACCATACTATTCTTGTTTTCCTTACTTCACATTTTGCTAAATGTCAAGGAAGGAATAGTGTTGCAACTCAGAGAGAGCAGTTTTGGAAGTCTTTTACTTTTTTAATGATTGAAAAACTATTCTTGAGTTGAATAAGATGACCCATTTGCATTCTTGGGAGTGCTTGAAAATCATAAATAAATATATCATAAAAGAGAATTACTACTATGTTTTCTATACTTTATTGGGTATGTGGAAATGTCCTTGAGGGAATTGAGGGTCTTTTAACCATGTTACTTGAGAAATAATTAATCTTTATAGTCACGACCAATTAGGTCTATCTATAACAATGAAACCCTAAGAGGTAAACCAATAAATCTTAAAACCCTAAATCAATGTTAGGAGCCAAGACTCGAGGGTTTGCCGAGAAACCCAGGGGTTCAGGGATGGTTCTATCATTTGTCATCCAATTAAATCACAATGGTAAAGCAAGTCACAAAATGTTAAGAACCTTGTGTTATTGTATGTTGGGTGGGACAGGTAGTCCAATAAGGCCCTAGGTCAATTTTTTCAATGTCTTTCTTTGCTATTACTCTCATCTTATAATGCTAGTAGTTTCTAATAAGCAAAGTTGCTAATAACTTCATTTTGTTGGTGGGTGCTCCCTTAGCTTTAAGTCGTTCTTACTTAAAAAGGAAAATAGCTTTCTCCAAGTCGAGCAAGGTGGTGAACCTTGACAATGCTCTTGTAGCGGTTGTACAGTTGTACAAAAACTATGGCCATAGTGAGTGTCATTGCCACCGCGTGCACTTGTTAGTTCACCGTACTCTGGAAACTTAGCTAACCAAAGTTGTCGTACTTAGTAGGAGGGTATCCTTAATAGTGTGACAAAGCTAGTTAAGTGGGGGTACACTCCAGAGCTTAGATGGCAACTGAGAGAGTTTCCAACACAACCTTTCGTTGAAGGGTAGGGCCGCTTCCAATCAAGAAGAGTGTGGTGGACCGCTTAAGTCCAAGGTTGGAGGCAAAGCAACTGGATGATGCTTTCCCTCTCATCAATGGCATGCAAGAATCCAGCAGAAAAATTAGATGAGGTTCTCTGACCCTATTCTCTCACAGTTCTTAATTTAGCTTAATCAATTAAATGCTGAAAAGATTTGCATCTTATTATTGATTTTGAAGTTAACAGTTAAAGTATAGAATTAAGCTTTCTTTTGTGATTCTGATAGATATTTATAGCATGATTATGCTGCAAAAACAAAAATATATTCACTTTTCTTGTTTATGTTTTTAACCTTTTGGTGAAAACTCTCAGTAAATTCATGTCTGAAGGAGATCGGTTGTGACAATAGCTCAAATTATATTTTGTCTAAAATTTATTAGAATTATTTATCTCGTCTAAAATTTAGATTTTGGAATTATAGTTGATGTCAACATGAATGTACCTTGGAGGGTTTGTTTGAAAATAAATACACTAAAGACAAAAATGAGTTGGACAAACTTTCAACTTCCATCCTCATGCACACAAAAGCAAATAAAAATTGCATTATGTGCAAAATAAACCTATTATATACTTTGGATCAATATTCCTAATATGGCACCTAAAGTCATATCACATGGCAGCTACAGAGCTTCTTAAGCTAGGCAAAGGACTGGTAGACTACCTTGACTTTTTCAAGTATGTTTCTGATTCTAATGATGTTTTTGATAAATTACCCCTATGGTCACTTCTCCAAAGGTGCATGCATTTGTACATATATTAGCAGAATCAAAGACTTCGTTTCGGTTATATCCTTTTTAGCTCCAGTTAGTTTTGCCTTCCAAATAGCTCAAGCGTCTACTACATTATAAAAAAGTGATTCCCATTTTTTACAAGAACCAAAGCAGGGAAAGTTGTCATCTCATCTTCTATATTAATATTTAATCCATCCTTGGAGGAGGTTCTCACCTTGGTGGTGTTCTCTTCTTATTGCTTACCCTTTGATTATAGGGAGCTCTTCCTCAGTTCAAAAATGGTCAAAACTTTCCCCTTCTTTCTGATGAGGGTCTCCTAGCATTCTGCCTCAGCAAAACATAGCTCTACTGCTAATTTTATGATTCTCCCTCAAGCAGACCAGATCTCCATCATGGCATTCTGAAAGATTCTTATGTTCTGTTTAAGCCAAATCTACCACACAACCACCCTTAAGCATATAACCTAGATCATACTTGGCCCCTAGGCATCTTAGTTGGATTTGGAAATGGCCTCAAATAAATTTAAAGCTGATTGATTCCTCCTTTCTTGATACTGAAGGTCTCAAATACCTGTTTCCAAATCTGAATGGCAGCAGACTATATAATGAAATTGTGCTTCTTTGATTTCTCCACTCATAAGCATAGCTGACAAATTGGACCCTGAACTTCCCTTTTCTGAAGATTGTTGAATGTTACCATTCTATTAC